>ML769949.1:0-31050 GCA_009733575.1 Gymnopus androsaceus JB14
CTGAATGTCCTCATGCTCCCCTGGAACATTCTGGCGTGGTTCTAGCCCCGCCAAATTCCCGCATTGGATTAGAAACCCAATTCTCAAGCCCCCATGATGTACCCCAGCTGCATCCTAGTCAAGCTGATTGTTGATACGTTCAAATTGAATGTTTCGGTGCAGCTCTGGCTGCACCAAATTCCCAAATTGGGTCAAATACCCAATTTGGGAAGTCACCAAGTTGTGAAACAATTCAGTGACCCACAATGCTCCCCGCATTGTGCAAAACCAAGTCCAGCTTGAATATAGCCAAGCAGGACCTAGTGATCACCATGGGGCTCCCGCGGTGTCTCGGAATTGGTCCTGCACCTGTCCCGCGGCAGGCCTAATCCTGTAGCCACGGGTCACGGGTTCACCATGGGCTTATGGGCACGGGTTACCCACTGCCATCCACAGTGAGGAAAGCATGTAGAAGGCAGCAGATAAAAATAATAAGACTGCATGCAGCATTAGTGGATTTACATCATTGATAACTCCCTTCGTTTGAGAGCAATATCTCATCTGGCTAATTTCCAGTGCAAAGAAGTTAACTAGAATTTTGCTCAAGTTTCTCCGATCTAAGCATAAGTTGCATGACTATTGAAAAGAATTGTCTAATTAGCTCAATACATACATACATACAACTACTGAAGACAAATATGTGTGTTGCAATCATAAATAATAGTGTTTATTGAAGCAATGAATACAGTAAGGAATATATTAGTGGTCAAAGAGGAAAAGCAATGGTATTGTCAATATGACAATGAATGAATGGGCAAGAGAGAGAGATAATGGGTGAGCAAAGAGGTTGTGAAAGAGTGGAACTGTGCAATGTCTGACCAAAAATGATTAGATGTCAATGTCACATTGAGAAAGTCAAATAAACATACCTAGATATTCTTCAAGTCATTGTCAGCAGGAGTTGAGGTTATGTTGACCATGTCTTCATCATCTACCAAACCCTGCAGACTCCAGCTTCCCAGACACATTAGATGGCACGAGGTCTCACCAGTGAGACGGTTACAGATGCTGCTGATAAGCAGCCAGCTTCTACTAAACTGATGCTCTACGAAAACTGACGTGGCTAGCACAGATACCATTAGTAAAGATAACATTGAGAGAAACTGAAACTCACGCAGTATGGATAGAAAATCACGAGCCATTTGCAACAACACAGGATATTCCTCAGCATGGGTAAACCACCACTGAATGACATCCTCAACACTCCTGTCAATCCTTGAAGCAAGATAATGTTCAAGTTCACTTGTTAGTGGCCAGCGTGTTTGCAGATTCATCATTGTCATCATCATCAAACATATTAGTAGAGGATGAGGGATGAGAAGATGAGGAGGAAACCTCTGTAGTGGAAATCGACTCCTTGGCCGCTTCATCATAGGCATCCATGTAGAGTTGAAAAAGGTCAGTTGCAAGCATGCGGGCCATCTCAATTTCATCATCCTTCCAACCGTGATTCTCAAAATAGGAGAGCTTGTAATGTGGATGAAGAACTGAAGTAGAAGTCAGTCAGAATACTCATGCAATATAAGACAATTACGCACTCATAGCCAACCGGTAGATGCGAGAGTTGTTGGTAGCAGCATAGTAATGGTTCAAGGTCCTCTTTGCAGCCAGGAGGGCTGTTTTGACTGGGGCAGACAATAGAACTTTTGATTGGTCCTTCTTCAGAACAGCAGTAGCGAGAAGTGAATCCAACTTGTTCATTGCTGGGATGACTGAAGCAAGAGTAGCACTGTTGCGAGAACAGAAGAGGGTGGCATCCTTAAAAGCCTAAGGAGAATTAATGTAGAAAAATAACAGAATTAAACAAAAATACGTACTTGCAGAACATCTCTAAGGCTCTCCAGAATCATCCACTCAGTTGTGGAAAGCGCAAATGCAGTAAGACCATTGTCAGAGTCATTGATGAAGGAGTTAAGAGGTGTTCTATACTGGACAGCCTTGTTGATCATGTCAAAAGTAGAATTCCACCAAGTTCTGACATCTCTGGGTATCTGCTTTGAGGGTAACTTGAAGTTGGCGACAGTTTTCTTCCATGCAGGTAAAATTTTAGTTGAAGAATTAATTGTCTTATTGGAAACGTTGCGGATCTATTGAATCCAAAGTATAAGCCATATGTCCACAACTGAATTGATTAAACACATTCCTTGCCAAGTGCACGCTGTACTTCCCGTGTCTGTTCTTGAAACTGTTCACATTCCAAGCCTCCCATTACAGCCAGCTCATTGAATATATCATCCTCATCATCTCGTTCAGGAGTCTTGCATTCAATATCGGACAATTCCATCAGCAGCTCATCAATATTAACAGCCAATACCTCATCAGCAGCATCCCTTTGTACATCATCATCTGTTTGCTCTTCTTCAACTTGGACTCTTGATGGCGCGTCAAACATCTTCAACAAACTTTTTGCCACCAAGTTAATAATGTGCACAAAGCAACAAGTTCAATCCATCTCTCCCAGGAAGTCCGGTAGCAAGGTCTCAAGCTCCCAGACCATGGCATTGTTTGAAGAAGCATTACTGCAGGTAATGCTAAGGACTTGCTCTTCAATGCCAAAGTCGGTAGCAACCTGATGCATAGTGTTTGCAAGAGTGATACCATTGTGGGACTACGTTATGGTGAATGGTGAGTTTGATTCTGTATAATAAATAATAAAGTACTGACCTCAGGAACTTCAACAAAATCCAGTAGCGCTTGTTCATGGACACCATTTGACTCCCAATGACCAGTTACAGCAACAAATGCATGATGATTTGGAGATGTCCAGGTGTTGGTGGCCAGACTGATGCGCAAGTCTATGGTCCTATCAAGCCAGGATTAACGGAATAATTCAGATCTAAGGTGAGTACACTCACCTGTAACTTGTTTGCTAAATGGGTGCAAGTTTTTTCAAACAGGGTCTTTGTATCTCAGGCTACAGTACTTGGGGAGGGTGCACAGGCCTCAGGTCGACCAGTTTTCATCAACCAATTCAAGGCTCAATCTTTTATGACTGTGAATGGGCATAGACTCTCAGATACCCAACAAACAACCTCAGCACTGTAACATCGTATTAGACCAGTATAACAAATGTCAAGTTTGACGTACCAGGTTTCAGTTTGAGTCAGTGGGATATGGGAGTAGACCTCCATGCCAGCTTCTACCATCTTGTGGAACACATCAGTAAGCTTTCCTGATTTCGACTTCCCGTGTTTGCTGACTACTGTACCATTTCAAGCACTTTGTTCGGGGGTGTGACCTGTGACCAACTGAACGGATTTAGATTTTGTTTGGGATTGGTGGGACCTGTGACAAAACAAATATTTTACACAAAATTTTTACTAAATTAGGTTAAGCGCCCAGAGGGTGCCCGCAAAAATCGAAAAAAAATCATTACTGACCAATGTGATGTGGGACAAGCTGTGACATTTCGTTTCGTTGGAGGCCCTTGTGACCTGTGACCAACAAAGTGATCAAAATGGTACAGTATTTCCTTTGCTTGTCCGAGGTTCTTTGTGTTTGATGCAGCCATAACAGTCTCCTCACCCCAGCACTTCTTTGCATGCGAAAGAAGTGCTTTGGTTGAGTTGCAATTCTTGGGTTTGAGGTTTTGTAGAATCTTGTGATTACACCCACAAGCAGCACATGTAAATTCATGATGTTTCTGGCCTTTTTTGATGATGACCTTGATGTCTCCCTTGTAGAAAGTGTATACGGTGCTGGTCCATATCTTTCAAAGTCGCACTAGAAATGTGTCAGCAGATTATCATTACAGTGAGTTTGCAATGTACCAAGTTTCTCAACATCAGTCTCAGCAGCTGGGTCTACCTCTGATGCACCTTCTTCTTCTTGTGACAGGTCAATTAAGTCTAGGTGGTTGCTGGATTCAGAAGGGGCTATGGATTTGGTGTCATCTAATTGGAACGAGCCTAAGTAAAATGGTAAGCTTGAGCTCATCCTGGTCAAGCTGTAGTACTCACTAGCAGCCAGCCATGCACTCCTCGTGGATAAGTTTGATGTAATTGAACTTGAGGAAGATTGGCGTGATAAGGTTGGTCCTTTTGCCCGATTCCAATTAGGGGTGTTGCTGATAGAGCCAGGAACTCAATTCTTTTTTGGTGTAGCAAAATTGACAAGCTTCTGGAGCTTTGAAGCACAACCTGGAGAAGAAGATGGAGGAGGAGAGGTGACTGGGGCATGATTGTGATTCCCTGGAGAAGCATCTTGGCATTGTTTGCAAGAGAACATCGAGAAGGAGGAATAATTTTCGCATTTTGTAGAATTTTGTACAGTTTATAAAGGCTTTGAGGACTGCAGGAGTAGAGAAAATCCGCACCTCCTGAGTTGGCAATATGATATTTGAAATTCTGTGCTGCAGTAGGATACTAGATCGGACAACTGACAATTGACAATTTGGATTGAGGACCAAAGCATTAGTTTTGGTTTGGATAAAGTTTACAAGCTTTGAGCGCTGGGGCTGGGTTTGCTTTTACTGATAATGCATATACAAAAATTGGAATGAGATACCAGATCATTACATAGGAAGTCACTGAGTGGTGTGGCAATGGGACCAAATGTATTTAGGACTATTAATTGAGGCAACTGATCAAGATGTTGCACTCCACAGAGTAAATTAGCACTTGCAGGTCCAACGGGGTCTTGGATGGGCCACAGGTTGCAAATGCATACCCGGGCCCATCCTGCCAGTGCCCGTGCCCGGACCCCGGGGCGGTGATCACTATAAGCAATACCTCTCCCTGTCAGCTACTCAGATCTTGGAGAAAGGAAAATTTCTTTCTTCCTTGGTGACTGGTTTATTTGTGGACAAGGGTTCGGCAGCCTGAAAATGAATTTCCGCAGCTGGCCTATCCATTGACTCTAGACTGCCATCAGGAGGGGGCTCTATGTGCTTTCCCATTCCTTGAGCAAATGCTCCGATGGTATATCTATGCCCATTGTTAGATCAGTCATTGTAATGATCTGTCCTCCATTGATGTCAGTCTCAATCCTTGTTTGCGCTAGTACGTTGAAGGGTCTACTAATTAACATCTCATAAGGAGCATCCTTGAGAACATGGATTTGGAAGTAGATAGTCATATCTCCAATTAGTACTGGTATGTTTTTTGCCATACCCAATGTCAAGTTTAGTTCCCCATTAGCACTCATCATATTAATGAAAATGTCAGGGTCCCAAGAGACTCCACATCCTACTGCTATACACTTCTTCAATGAGATGATTTGCAAGCTGGGATCCAAGATTCCTTCAACCTCTTCCTTCGAGCCATTCACCTTGGGGTAAATAACTCTAAGACTGTTTGATTGACGGGCAACAATTGTTATCTTTTGTTGAGGATCATTTTCCAGTAAATCTTGCTTAAACATTTCAAAAATATTGCAATGAACATAGGATCCTTTTGTTAAATCACCCTTGTCCTTTTCAAGGACCTCAATCTCACCCAGGGCTAAATCAGTAATCATGATCCATTGAGCTGCTAGAGGCATAGTTGCATCATGCAACAGAGATCTCCAGAGGTCTCTGGATATGTCTGGAGAAGTTTGACAGCTTTTTGACAGCTGTCAGAGCTCTGGAGATCTCTGGAGACCTCTGGAAACCAACCAGATTCTGCTGATGTGCACCCTTGGCATGTTCAAGTGGCATTGTGCAAGAGAATTAAAAAAAAAGGTGTGGTTTTTGGTTTTAGGAATGGGTAGAGTGGTTAGAGGTAGAGAGTCAGGGTAAATAGAGGGTTTTCAGGTGGTTTCTACATGTCCGTCTTGCAAGAGATCAGACAAAGTAACCCATAACCTGTAGGAACCTATAATAGACTCAGTCAATGTAAAGGAAAATGACTCCTATATTAATATGTACATAGAATAGACTATAGTACATGTTAGCAAGAGTATCATACATAAAACAATAAGTGGCATACCTCAGTCAAGGATAATTCTGTTAACCAACCCCACTGCTCAAACACAATCCTGCTACAACCCTCCTTCAATGAGTCACCTCTGGAGCAGCCCTAGTGCAATAGGCGGAGCCCTCCGCAGAGCCCTGCTGAGAATGTCACAAGCAGCAAATCAAATGAATTTATTCTAAAGAGGCTATATACTTAGTAACTTGAGTAACATCGGAGGCAGGAGTAACTAGTCTTGAGGTAGTGGTGACTGTGACCATAATCGTAAAAGTCTCGGTAGTGCTACTGAAGCAAAGACAAGATTAACAAATGCATTGGAGAAGAAGCTGCATGCATACCTTCTTCTGCCTCTCCTCAACACAGGCATAATACTGCATAGCACCTTTCAGTTTAAGTTCACCCATGAGATTAAAGTGGCTTGGGAAGAGGAATCATTTGGAATGTTGTTGCTGCTGTGTTCAGTATGTAGAGGTGAGCATGAGGGTTGGGCTGTTGCACAGGGTGCAGAAATGCGAGTATTAGACTGTGTGAAATTATTGATGAATAATGGATGGAAAAGACAGAGAGAGCTCGATGAATGAGCACTTGCAGCAATGATAATGGGTGCGGAAGCGAAGATGCAAGCTGGTTGATGCTGTTTGCTTGTGTCATGGCATCTGACACATGTGCTGGGAAAGAGATATTATGCATACGGTACTAAATTTGTCACCGGACATCAGTTACATCACTCCAAGCCTCCGCCGCCTCAGAACTTAATGAAAAAAGTCTGTAGGCTGGGTTGTTATGATTTGTGTCAAAATGAGGGATTGTGTTCAGACAGCGGGGTTGGTTGATAGAATTATCCCTCAGTCAATGTAATGGTAAATGACTGAGGTATGAGTTCAAGGCATGACACATCTAAGTGCGTTGCCACATGGTGGTATCTAATCTAGTCTGACCTGTGCACTGTATTTAGTTTCTGCTCTCAACATGGCTCCAGTATCTGACAGTGCTGGACAGTGTCTCACAGCACCTTCTGGCTTTATAAGTGTCCCCTCCAGCATCAGCTGGACCATCTGGAACCTGGGACACTGGAGCACTAGGAACTCTAGACAGTTTGCTCAAGAACTTCTCACATCATACACCTTTTGCTGATGTATACTGAGAAGAACATAGCATGCAAGTTGGCATGGGTTGCAAACCTGTAACATGTACTGAGAAAGACATACCATGCAGGTTAATATGGGTTGCAAACCTGTATCATGTAGTTAGAAGAACATAGCATGCAGGCAAATATGGATTGCACACCTGGAACATGTATTGGGAAGAACATAGAATGCAGATTGGCATGTCCTGCAAACCTGTAATGTGTACTGAGAAAAACATAGCATGCAGGTTGGCATGGGTTGCAAACCTGGAACATGTACTGAGAAAGACATACCATGCAGGTGGGCATGGGTTGCAAACCTGGGACATGTACTGATAAACATAGCATGCAGGTTGGCATGGGTTGCACACCTGGAACATGTACTGAGAAGAACATAGCATCCAGGTTGGCATGGGTTGCAAACCTGGAACATGTACTGAGAAGAACATAGCATGCAGGTTAATATGGGCTGCAAACCTGTAACATGCACTGAGAAAAACATAGCATGCACGTTGCCATGGGTCACAAACCTGTAACATGTACGGAAAGAAACATAGCATGCAGGTTAATATGGGCTACAAACCTGTACCATGTAGTTAAAAGAACATAGCCTGTAGGCAAACATGGGTTGCAAACCTGTAATGTGTACTGAGAAAAACATAGCATGCAGGTTGGCATGGGTTGCAAACCTGTAGCATGTACTGAGAAGAACATAGCATAGAGGTTGGCATGGGCTGCAAACCTGGAACATGTACTGAGAAAGACATAGCATGCAGGCTAACATGGGTTGTGAACCTGTAGCACTAGTGGTGCAATTTAACACATATATATTGGGGGTTCACAGGATTTACTGAGGACATGCGGATGCTGCAGATTAGCATGAATGGCAAGCTTGTAACATGTACTGAGGTAGAGATAAAATGCAACTTGACATAAGTTAAAAACATTGAACATGATGAATCAGGGTTCAGAAGCTTTCAAAAGCAGGTCATGCAGAAGGGGAACATGTACTTTCATTGCAAAAAAAAAAAACATGTACTTTGGTGCATGGATTTTAAAAGAATTTGACCCAGTCACATGCTGCAGTCAATGTTACTAACACTCAACCCATGCTCAAAATTTTGTTACTGAATCTCAGCCTATTTTTAAGTGCAACCCATATGTGATTGCAATACATGTTAAATCTCAGTCCATGTTCAAGTTTCCAACAAATTTTGAAAATGACACAGTGAGTGTCTCCTCAGGCTGGAAATACAGTCGGGGACAGCCAAACTCGACAAAAATATTGATTGAGTTATGCAGGCTTCAAGCAGTATCAGAAAAGATGTGAACCACGTTTCTATGTTATTTAAGACCTAAAGTAATATTAACAACAAGCAGATTTTTGTAAAGTGAACTTTGGACTTTTGACCCTTGAAATTTGTCTGTACCCAAAAAAAAAATTGCTAAAAATATGAAAAAGTGTGGAACACACTTCTTTTTTCATTCAAATTATGATTCCGACAAAAAACAATTTGACTGTCAGGTCACTTCTGTCTTTCCACGAGTCTCAACATGCCTGGTGGGCATCCTTGAAAATGCAAATGGAATGTTTCTGGCTTGAAGAATCAATCAATTCCCTTGGAGGAAGCTGCAAAAGCCACTGACACTGACCAAATACATCCTGAAGAGCCAACTGGTGCTGTCTTGAATTGCGATGATGCTCCGCAAAGTGTCACTGGTCCAGATGAAGACTTGGAAGATTGTTGGATTCCAGAGGAACAACTCTGCTTTCATAGTGGATGGTTTGAAGAGGGAGAAGATCCTGAAGAGGAACAAGGATCATTCTATTTGACAACCCCCTTGCTTGACAACAACCCCCCTTATGGACAACCCTCTTGAAGTGTTATTCAACAACCCTGTCACACATATTAAACTGTGACTCTGCTTTTTTTTTTTCCCAAATATTTATGTCCTTGGGTAATTTTTTAAGTGACAATTACTGCTGCTCAGTGCCTACTTGTATTTTGCCACTGCTACTGTGGTAGTACTAGATGGCATTGGGTACCTAAGCCCTTACATGGTATACATTGTTTGTATTTCAAGTTATTTCATGGCACTGTATCCAAATCAATTTTGAACACTATGTAACTGCAACTTAACGTTGAGTGCTCCATGCGTGCCCACCCCTGCCTGACAGAGTAGACTACTAGAATCCAACTGTAAAGTTATGTATATTGGATACTAAGTAGTAAGTACCTCTCAGCATGCTAGTACATAACAAGGTTACAAGGCTGACTGCTTGTCTAGGTCAAGGATAGGATAGTTAGTATTTTGTGCCTGTGTGCTTGCTCACTGTGCTGGGCAACATCCAGCACAGTGAGCAAGTTCAACCACCAGAATATGAGGCTGACTGGGCAGTTGTCTGAGAGCAGGAAGAGTGCTTCCCTTTTAAGATTTATCTTTATTTATTGAATTATTGCCATCACCAAAATTGATTTGGACAAGGTTTTCCAGAAACACTGTAATATTTTGTTACTTGTACTCGCAAACCAGTCCATTGTTTAGGTACTTAGCTAGCTGCTGCCAATGTTCTTGACCCTAGCCAATCCCCTTCCCCCACCCCCCTTATTCTGAAAATCAGCAAGTCACAATAGAAAAATTTAGATAAGGAAAGGGTTGTTTCATAACAAGAGGTGTTATTTTGATGGGCTGCAGCGATTGATGATAATATTCACAATGAGGATTGGGTACCCGAGTGTCTTCAGAGAAAGAAAAGGCAACAGCAAAGCAGAAGACTCATTGTTCTGTTTCGGCAGGTGCAATGATACATTTGGATAGAACCATACATAGCTGTAGATACCCTAAAATTCTTGATGAAAACCTCTGAACATTTGGCCGTCCCAAAAATGTCATGGGAAAAATCCCGAAAAATGCTTTTTCGATGTATTTCACTTGTCTGAGTCCAAAACTGTCCTCAGTTTGCCCTAGAAAACTTCCGATCAGCTGCAATTAAAATTGTCAAGTTTGGCAGTCCCAAACTGTACCCTTAAAATATTCTCACTGCCACAGACCACCACTGTGGCTAGTACTTAAGATGGTGTCATCTAAGAAAAATGGGGAGGTCAGACAAAAGTCAGCTCTGTAAGAAAAGCTGGTCCTAAACCAAAGCATAGTGGAAACAAGACTTCACTGTTTGAAGGTTAATCACAGGGCTAACAGTCCATAACAGAGCCATTCTGAGTTGTTATATTCAGTGTTACATGTACTGCAAGCAAGGGGAGTACCCAACGGTGTAAGAAGACGGTAGAACATCAAGAAAAATGGTCTGGGCCAGGGATAGCCTAAGCCTCCTCGGTTACAGGGGCTGGACTTGGGATGGCCAAGGCAACCTAGGCCTTAGGTTACCTAGGACTACCTCAGGCTGCCTGAGGTTTCCCCAGGGTTCCTCCAGGTTTTCTCAGGTTTTCTCAGGTGACTCAGGTTACTTCAGGTAATCAAAAGTCTACCCCCTATTTCCTAGGTCATTCTAAAGGAACCTAGGCGACCTAGGTGTCTTTGAGTTACCTTGAGGTTAATTTCAGGCCATGCAAGGCCCAGACAGTTTTTCCTGATGAAAATTGCCCAAAAACACAATGGGAAGGAATTGGGTAGAATAAGGAAGAGTCAGATGGAATCAGAAAGAACCAGGTAGTGCCAAAGACAGGAGGTTTTCAATCTGGTAAGGCCAGACATGACCTTGTTTTGGGCCATAAACTTCTTTAGAGCTTCCCCCCTCTTCCACTTATATAAGGTTATTTTTCCACAATTACATGCATTTTGAACTCAATTTGAAGTCTAATAGCATTTGCACCTTGAATTCTGGCCTTCCATGAATGATGACACACCAAACACATATATTGCCTTTGTGTAACTTATATTCCAATCTTTGCAAAGGTGACCTGAATTTCATATATACCACAATTCCTTGGGGTATCACCCTGCTCTAGTCATGGGCAAGAATCATGACTCTATCTGACTCTTGACTCTTTGCTAGGATACTCTCACTCCAAAACCCATGATCTTAACTCTAGCCACAAGGAGAATCACTTAAGCACAAGTGACTCTAGGATAGGATCACCTAGAGTCAAGAGTCAAATCAATCCAAGGATACTCTAGAGTGAACATTGAATAACCCAATAAGTGTTGTATTAGAAGTATTAAATATTAGTATACATTGATGTTTCAGACACATTTCACTCACAATACATCATATACAGCACATAGCAAGTATTTAAGAGTATCCTTGCTAGAGTATCCTAGGTCCCAAACCAGGTGATTCTAACTCTACTCCGGAGTAGAGTCATGATCCTTTTTTTTGTAGTATGACTCTATCCTAGAATCATTTTCAAGGATCATGACTAGAGTATCCTTGATGATTCATGATTCTTGCCCATGACTACCCTGCTCACTGGGTCTACATGGTATCTATATAATACTTCTAGCTCACTATAAGATACACACTATTGGTTGTGTTGCTGAAAATTGGAGAAACTTCTGCAATGCTATGAAATTTCCGCTTTTCACTCAAAATCAGCATCTGACTGTGATACCAATTGACCATACATTGTGTTCAGTATTGAATTATGTGATGAGGGCATTCTATGGCAGGAGATTGTGCTTTTTTGAACAAGTCATAAGCTTGAAGATAGACCAATAAAAGTTGATATTTGAAAAAAAAAAAAAACTCCAGTTACACTACTGTATAGTTTCAAATTTAAGTTTGGCCAATGTTATGCCATCAGGAAAAGTACCCCTATACTTGAGTGGATAAGAGCTGGCTCTAGTTACTAAAGTTCACTTAGTGCAAGCAAGTTCAAGGAGTGGCTCAAGTGGCTCCCAGCAATGTGCATGAGTGCCCTATACCCAAGGCAACCTGAACTCAACTCAAGTTAACTTAGGTCAACTCAGGTTCATGGGAGATCTCCCAAGTTGGCTTGAGTATACTTGAGAGATCACTCAAGTGAACTTCAGTTTAACTTGTGTTAACTTGATATCAACTTAGACCTACTGAAGTCACCTTTAAGTGTCTCAAGTTGGCTTGAATATACTGCAGAGATCACTCAAGTAAACTTTAGTTTAACTTGATATCAACTTAAACCTACTGAAATTAACTTTAAGTATCCCAAGTGGTCATTGACTCAACCTCAAGGCTACTTACACTCATCTTAAACTGACTTAACTATAACTTCAAGTTCAACTAAGTTCCAATGTGTAAACTTGAAGCCCAACAGCACTAGTTTGAAACTGAACAAAGTGCAGCCCAAGCTTGCTTTATTAAGAGCCTCTCAATAGTACACATCAAATATAAACCAAAAAGTAGGCACTGAGGTTTATTGAAAGAACTATTAGTTGTAGATTGCAAATAAAGGTAATGTATGTTGAAGCAGGGTTAGATTAAAAACTAGATCAAAAGAAGATATCATAGATGAAAAGGGGAAATAAAGCTTGCAGATTATAAGAGTTAGAAACATTAAGTATGGTTAGGTACAGATTCAGTAGCTGAAGAGGGTGTAATGACAGAGCTGGAGATACTAGCTGAAGAAGAAGGAGTGACTGTCTGAGAGGTAGTAGATGTAACAACTGTTTCAGATGATAACAAAGAAGAAATAGCTGAGAGACTTTGTTGAGCAGCTGCAGCACTGATGGCTTCAGCTTCTAGGGCAGCAATATCAATATCATCCATATCATCTGCTTCAACATCTAACAGAAATGCTTTGTTTGATTGGTTTCTAAAGCAAGGTCAGTATCAGGCAAGATCAATATAAAACAAATGTCAACATACAGACCAATGTAAACAATGATCTCTCAAAACGATCTGCCCAAACTGGTCCCTTATGTGCAATACAGTGGTAAGAGCTGAGGTGGAAGAGATATCTAAACAGAAAGAGATTAAAAATTGGGTAATAGACAACAGAAAGAATAAACACCTGGAGCAGGCAGCATTGGAGAACTCAATATGACAAAGGGCACCTTCAGCATACTCAGACAATGCATGTTCAATCTAGAAAGTTATGAGTAACTAATTTTAGCAAATAAAATGTGAAACAAACTGCAGTGGCAGCCAAGGCAATAGTATTAGCCCCAATACGCCGGGCACTAACCATCTCCTTGAAAGCAGCAATATTAGCACCACCTTTAGTTGCAAAGAACTCAGCACGGAGGAGGTGTGAGATGCCTTCACAGCCAAAGGGAAGTTTTTTGTTCCAGGTGTGACTCTATAAAGAAGATGTAATTGAAATATTATAAGAGAGAAAAAAACATACCTCGAGATCAACCTCTCCATATTTAAAGTGTCCTTTAAGGTGAAGAAATCCTACAATATCCTTAACCTCCGCAGGTGAATATCTGCCAGGTAGATTGTAGAAGCTTGTCACCCAACTACGGGCCCTACCCACCGCAAAGGTGAGTAGGCCACTCCTCCCATACCCCATCTAGAACATGTGTTAATAAAGAGATAAGCGATAGTAAGTATGCACATACATATGTGGTGACAAGCTTGAGAGTATCAGGGTTAGCTAACAAGCGAGAAAAGACTTGAGCAAGCTCTGGCTGTACAGCAGTCTTGCGTAGAACATCCACAATATAGTCATGGTGGTAAGCTGGGTATGCAATATCATTGGCTATGGCACGAACAAGCTTGAAGCTTCCCAGCCTCTACAAGCTTTAGAGTACGGGGGGTAAAATGTTTTCGAAGGACTTTATATACCTTGCCTTTGGCAGGTGAAATGATGCCAGCCTTGACACCCTTGGATGGAGAAAGGGAAGAAACTCTGTGATGTTGAGCATCTGTGTAACAGTCTAGAGTGGCCTTGATGATATGTTTAATGGGAGATGAAACTGACTTTGGTGGTGGAGTCATCTTGATCTCCAGCTGAATGATGCCACGTCAGAGGAAGAAAAATTTTTTTTGAAAAAAAACATACACCATTGTCAGGTTCGTCAAAGTCCATATCTGCATCTTCCTTGCTGTCGTGCTCTTGAAGGGAAGGAAGAGTATGCCTTTCCATGTCTTCATCATCATCAGAGTCAACGCCAGAGTCAATACCAGCATCAACAGCAGCTAGTTATACTATTAGATGGCGACCAGTGAAATATATATATATATGAATCACTAACCAAAAGTTTCATAATAGGTCTCTGCATCCGGGTCTTCATCATCAAGGCTTTCATCCTCCTGCGTGTCTTCCTGTATAACTATATTGTCCTCCTCATCAGGTTTGGCATCCTTCAGCTTCTTAGCCCTGAGTCAAATAGCTAACACAGGGTTATAAACAGGTCTTGTAAAAAAACAGTATGTTACCCTTTTCCTTTTCCGCGGCAACTGCAGCTCTGCGAGCTTTCTCTTCACGAAGCTGCTTCTGGATAGCTGCTGGTTGAGCAGGTTGACTGGGACGAGGAGGAGAGCTTGAGGCAGGAGGAGGAGTTGCTTCATGTTGTCATCTAGCAATTGGCTTTTTTGCTCTAGCATTGGCTGTGGTCTTTGCTTTGGGATGAGCTGGTGCTGCAGCTGGGCCAGCAGTAGAGCGTGTGGTCCTACGGCGTTGCATGAGGAAATAAAAAAAGGGCAAAATAAAAAAAGAGCAGAATATGGGGGTCAGAAAGAAAGAACGTATGAACAACCCGAGTATTTATACTAGTCAGGGACACGTTACAGTGTTACTTGAATGTATGGCACCGGACCTTAAAGGAACATTACTTTATACAGAAGTGTTGAACAATCTAATTAACATAATTACTGGGCGCTCAGCCATTGCAGTCCTTCTGATAACTAATACCAGTCTTATCAGAGTGTATAGCAATAGAGCAACGTACACCTTTATAGTGCAAGTTAAAGTGACTAATTTTCTGAGAATGGAAAACAGTAAAGGCGCCATTCTTTACCTCCAAAACAAGGCGAGGCTCAAACAGACACAATTTGCCTCCTTTGTGGTCACCAATAACCATCACAGTACAGCCTTTGAGATCGCCCTGATCTTTATGAATGATTGTCGACACATTCAGATTAACAACGAAACTTGTGAAAGGTTTCACAGGGGATGTTTCTTGTAGTGGGAAAATATCGACACTAGCTTCAACAGCATCAAAAGTGTCTGGGTGACAGTGAAGGCACTAAAGACTAATGAGCCTTTTACAAGTAGAAATAAATGTTCTACCTTTTCAACAACTTCTTCTAAAACATCTTCCAAAGCTATGCAAAGAAGATTGTACTGTGTCCCAAACTGCTGCATCTCTTTTGAAGAGTGAACAAAGAATTGAGCATTATTGGTTTTTGTACAACCAGACCTGCAAAGAAAAGAGGGATGCTCATCAGGTGGTGCCCCAACACCCTAGGAAAGTAAGAACAACACGTATATATATATTGAAAAATATCCACTGACGCTTTGCCCATACTTTGCAAATAATGAAAAATGCCATGCCGTGAAAGCTGATTGCCCAAGTGAAGTATCTTGGTCCTTGAGATCAGATCCACAAACAGTCGAGCTAGCAGCTTTACACCAAGACTGTAAAGCAAGCCATACCTGACCGCGTTTCGAAGCACTGAGTGTTCCGTCTACATGGACAAGTAGCACTCCTTCCCTGTCTCTCACTTGAATCTCACGTCTACTCACACGATTTCAAAAATAGAATAAAAATGCAAAAATAAACATACCCTGCGATTAAGTTTTGTGATAATTTCAACCACTTTTTATTGCGTATCAAAGACCCTTTACTATTGTATCTCTCCTGAAGCTGGAACATCATTTATCAATATAGAAAGACATTGTCTGAGCAAAAACAGACCTGTCTATAAAACTCAGACAAGTCACTAGCCTCAATGGCGTGAGCGGCAAACTTGCGCTGATTTTTGGTAAATTCTATCTTTGCAGATTTAGATTGGCTATAGGGAAGTTTTTTGGGAGGACCACAACACATGCTGAAGGTAGTGGAAAGAATATGGACTAGACCATATTGGTCTTGAATCTTTTGAATACCAGTGTCACTATTGTCCAAGAACTGCACCTTATCATAAGAGGATATGATAGTACTGGGACCTTTCTCGTCTTCAGAATCTGATTGAGCATCTTCAAAGCCCATGTCAAGGCCATCGGATGAAACAGAAAGATAGAGGGCGCTGAGAGTATTAAATGATACCTTGTCTTCATTCTTGTCTGTCGGCAATTGGAAGGATATGATTGGAGACCACACAACAGTATTTCTGGGTAGACAGAGAGCCTGTCTTTTATGGGGGTCAGCTTTAAGAAGCAGTGAAGCATTCTTAACTTACTGAACATAAAACATTGTGAAGTAGCAGTCACTCAGGCCTATATCCCTGCAGTCCAGTACTTTGGGAATATCATTTGCTTTTTGTACTGCCCTGGCAAACATGGTTGGAAGCTGAAATGGTATGGCCTCCTGGAGCTTTGCTACCAAAGGGATAATCTCATCTCGGACTAGTTCCATAGATTCTAACAGTGCAGAGTATCGCATCAGCAAAAAGGGGCTAAACCTATGATGACCTAGGGAGCCTAGGCTACCCTGGTCACCCTGGTCACCCTGGTCACCTTGGGACTTCCAGGCTACCCCAGGCTACCTTAGGCTACCTCAGGTTTCCTCAGGTTCCTCAGGTTAGCTCAGGTTTACTCAGGTTTACTCAGGTTGCCTCAAATTCCCAAAGTTTATCCCTAAATCCTAGGCAACCTAGGTGACCTCAAACAAACTGAGGCAGTCTCTAGGTATTCTTAGGTTCCCTTAAGTCTCTTTAGGTCATTGTGGGTCAACCTAAAGTCAGCCCTGGGCCCAGACCATTTTTCCTGATGCGGTATATTGTTGAAGACCATTGTATAATATATAATTATTACCTTTGCCTGTAGGATATTGTATTTCGTTGGCCAGATGGATGATAGCTAATTCGTTTATTGCTCTTGACCTAAGTTGGTTAGCAAGCTCGGGTTTTGAAGCAATGATCATAAGTAGAAAGATCGAGCCTGTTTTGCTTATAAGACTCAGTTGAAACAAAAGATTGATTTGTGCTTACCTGCACATGCGAGTCGTGCCCATTGTGTACCTGCACTGAGCCATCAATACACAGAACCTTTCCTGACACCCTGACTTGCAAGGCGATCTATAATAGGCTTAATACTCTGTCTCTTTCGAGCAATATCCTGTAATTGTCTATAGTGAAGGATGCTAAGACGATACTTCAACATTTTCACCAGCAAACAGATAAAGAGATTGATTTACCTATTGATTTTTGCGACGAAAATTAGCTCGTGGATCATGCTCACAAATGTAGCTCCCATCTCAACTTCCTCACCTCGGTGGCATTGTTGAGCCAGATTGAGCAATGAGTCACAGCTCGATGCCTCAGACTGAGCCCAAGGTGCACCAGAGACAATATCATACATTTGTTCTACAAACAACCCACCGGAGTCAATAGCTGGGGTGGAGGAAACACCAAAGGCTATACACATCATCAAAGCAGTAACTTGTGACTGGATGAGCTGAGACGGTAACGCTGGCTCTGCCACAGCTTCATATTGAGGCCCTTGCCCATCCTCGTCATCAGCACTGTCCTGCAGCTCCTCATCATGAGAGACTTGCTGCCTCTTCATTAAAGGTGCCTGGCCCAGTCGACGACATCCGGGATATGGTAGTAGTGGCTGAACATTGTAGGGGATTGACGCAGGATCATTGGGACTCTGGTTAGGTGTAGTGTCACTCGGGAGACGTTTATGAGTATGTTTATGGGGTGGCCCAGTCATTTTTCCAGTACCCACAGCCTAGGTGGATGCATGAGCAGACACAGAATGAAGTCCATCTGAAGAAAGACTCACCGAGTATTCTTCACTTTCCTCGCTATTGAAATCACTAATTTCAGACTCTCCATCACTCACGGCAGGTAATCCCAGATAATCTGTATCAACTTGATCGGACAGATCTGATACTTCACCATTGTAGTACAATGGGGAGTCTACTCTGCCACCAATGCCATCATCGTCCGCCATGTACCCAGTAGTAGCTCTGGATGATGGTCGTGTTGGAGGTTGGTCACAAACTGAGGAAGAAGCTCTCTGAAGGAGCAGCTAGCTTTCAGCCAGGATGTTCTTGAGGAAATTAAAGAAAATATCATACCTGTGGTGAAAACTCAGGTGTGGGTGAAGGTGTCAAGAGCCGCCCAGCTTGCTGTGCTTGAAGGTGTGATTGCAGATCAGAGGGAAGGCATTGAAGATCTGGAGGCAAGAGATGGGAATGTGCAAAGAGAAAAGAAGGTGATTCGGCATGTCTGTTGGTTGGTGACAAAAAAGGAAAGAGCCAACAGGGTGTGTCAAGTGCTGCCGGAAAGGTTTTCACACGGAAAGCTGTGCAGGCGCTTCTGCATTGTCCAATGTCATTCAGGCGCTTACCACTTCCTGTTTCTTCCTTTCTACTTTGACCCCGGCGGCCATGTCTCTTTCTGGGCCGGTTCCCTCAAGTTATTTATTTTAAAGGCTCACTGTGGTCTCTTGTTCAAACTTACGGTACGTTGCCTTGTTCACTTTTTTTTTCTTTTTTTTTTTTGTTGAAATTCTGCCAGCGGACCAACTCTACAACCGAGTCACCCCATTCCGATCCAATTACCCTCCTATTACGACATCAAAACTCCCAATTCCAATCTGTACAACTCCACTACATGGACCAGATCCCGTCCGTCTCAAAGCCAACTTGGTGTTTTGTCTATGATGTCTCTGTTATATCCATGCTATCATCACCGATCATTTCCGACACTTGCCACCGATTTCTGATCATTTGCCATTGATCAATCAACTTTTCAACGTAACTACTGTTATATCCATACAATCATCACCGCTCGTTGCCAACATCCGACACTCGCCGCCGATTTCCGATCAATCACCATCGATCGATTGACATATCGATCTGATAGCTGCCCTTTACCTTTGGAAACATCCCTATCATGTTTGGACACACTTTCCGATACTTATTGTTTTATTCCTCTTATATTCTTTTGTCTTTCTTACTGAATTACTTTATTGTTATACTTACTGAATACACTCCCAGATATATATTACGTATTGTTTTTTACATTTATCTGTTTATCCAAACTCACTAGTATTTAAGTAGTATACCATGTACCGTAACTTTAGTTCGAAAATCAACTTAGCCTAGCTGATCTTCTCTATTCTTATTTCCGACATCTCCGCCGATCAATTGATTGACATTGCGATTGATTTGCAATCGACTTGCGGCTGTGCGTTTGCTCTGCTCCGCCCTTCTTCCACTCCTTTCCTCTGGGACACATTACAGTGTGTTAAGGGTGTTGCTAATAGCTTCACCAAGTCCCGTTACTTCAAAGGTCCAACTCAGGTCATCAATCAATCGACATCGGTCGATTCCCACGATAGATTTGCGATCGATTTACCGCCGCTTCAATCTGGGCTGCATGGGCTTAACAGTCTCAAGTATTCCAGTCTCTAATCAATGGAGGCTCGCCAAATCTTTCCCAGACAGACATGCTTTCTGGTGGCCAATTTTTTGCGGTGCTCAGACTGGTAGTTCATGCTGAATCAGGCAAGGAAGTTGATCGTACTTTGGCTTTTGTTCAAGGTATATTATCTTGTAATTGTTGGAATATCTATTTATATGGTTTGCAGCGCATCCTTCCTCACATCCAGTTTCCCGTCCTGGTTCACCTTCGAAGCCACAGGAATTATCCCCTATAGTGCCTTCAGGCTCATCGCAGAAAGTATCCGACTCTAATCTGTTCTTCTCACCTCCGCACAGTAACAACCCTTTCTCTAGTGCACAGAGTACTTCCGCAAAGTCGCATGATGGATCCTCTGATTCACCTCCTTTTAAGCTTCCTCCCCTTCCTCCTAGAAAACCAAGCTTTCAGCCTCCTCCGCGGCATGGCTCCGTTGTTGCATCAACCGGAGGCAATCTGCCCCCACCACTGCCTCCAAAACCCGCATTACATTCCCATTCTTCCCATGTCTTCAATCACCTCCAAATCCAATGCTAGTCGTGATTGTGCTCCTCCACTTCCTAAACGCAACAAAAAACCTCCTTTGCCACCAATGTCTACAACCTCCTTCCAGCAAGTTGCATTGGCAGGCACCTCCCGTAATCCTTTCAATAACTTTAGTCATAGCCCATTCCAACCTGCAGATGCTCCCCGCTATGCCAACTCACCCTCCACATCACCTTCTTGAAAAACAACGGATTTACCTCTGTTACCATCTGGTCCACCTCCAAAACATCCTAATCAGAGTTCGAACTTGGCTTATCACAAGCCACCACCTTCCATACCACCAAACCTCGCCCAGCTCCGCAATTTTAATGACCCAACCCGTCCATCTCAATGTATGGTAGCGGAATCACCACCATTTATCACAACCATCTCCGCAAAATTCCACCCTCATTCTGTTTTGCCTCCAGCAGGTGATACGTTGACCTTCTAGGCAATCATCTCACTCTCTTCCTCACCTCATTCCGCTGTCCGTGCTACTCCTCACCCTTTTCACACCTGCTATGTCATATGTTCCAATTTTGCTGCCCAGAGCTTTCCTTCAGCCACCAGTTTCTTCCTCCCTCCTGAACCGATCTGACTGCGACCATGATGAGCATGTCATCTTGCTGGAGTTCAATGCTAGCACTCTTCTCAAATACCCTGGGTGTCTGGTACGTATCTCCAACATCCTTCAAGCGTATGATATCATCTGACCCTTGTCTTTCCCAGGTTCCTGTAGTATACATGCTTGTAATCTATACGTTATCAAATAAATATTCTCTTTTCCCCCACCCATGGAGTGTCCCGCTAACTGTGAGCATGTCTTTGATACTACAAAGTCCTTGAACAGTCATCTCTCACAGTCTCAGAAATGTGCTTGGTATCGAGAGTACGAGAAAAAAGCAGCTCTTGATAAGCTGCTGCAGATGGAGATTCAGGAAGAGCAGCTGGGAGGAGAGTTCATGCAATGACAAGATGAATACCAGGAGGAGCTAGGTGAACAAGCTGCCGAGATTCTTCAGGAGTTTGAAGAGGAGAATGATATCTTCCATTTTGTACACCTTGAGGAAGAAGAAGAGATTGGGGAAGCTGGTCCAGGACCGATCACAAAAGAATATCGGAGTAAACTGCTGGAAAGACAACTGGGGGTGAAGTTACGTATGCTAGATGATGAAGAAGGGGAAACTCAGGTTGTAGAAGAAGACTCCAATGCAGGATTTCTGGTGCGAATGGATCTGTCCCTTCGTGACCGCTGGAGCTAGCTCATAACATCAACATTGACCACCCTATGGATGGAGCTGCACCACTCCCCAATAGAAGTTTTGCTCCATTTGCTTCAGAGATGGATTGGTGTATAGCGGAATGGGTTGTGAAGGACGGAATTGGCCATAAGTCATTTGACTGTCTGCTGGCTATACCTGGGGTGAGTTCCGATCTGTTTCAATTACTGTTCTTCCTTAATCTTTTCTACAGGTTGCAGAGAAGCTGGGCCTTTCTTACAAGAATTTTGCAGGTCTACACAAGCACATAGACTCTCTACGACCTAGAGCCGGTGAATGGAAAATCCGGAGTCTTCAATTCAAAGACCATCCTGAGCAAGACTTTGGGCTTTGTTATCGTGAAGTAATAGAGGCAGTCAAAAGCTTATGGGGAGACCCTTCACTGGCGGAGCACTTGGTCTATAAGCCAAGGAAGATGTTCCTGGACTCAAAGAAGCTCAGCAGAGTGTACTCTGAGACTCGTTGATTCCGGGAAAATCCATTAGCTACTTGGGATCGAGATCCGAAGATCTCTCCATAACAGGATGATTCACTTATCCCAGCAGTCATACATTGACGCCATACTCTCTCGCTATGGATTCTCAGATATAAAACCACTCTCTATTCCCTTCGATCCCCACATTCACCTCACCAAAGACCAATCACCCAAAACGGTTGAGGATATTGCTTTCATGCGCGACAAACCCTACAGAGAGGTATTTGGCGCTCTTCAGTACTTATCCGTTGCTATGAGACCTGACATCATGTATGCAGTCTCTATCCTTGCTTGCTTTTCACAAAACCCCAGCATCACTCATTGGAATGGTGTATGCCATGTCTATGCCTATCTCAAATACACTCGAGACTTTTGGCTCAGTACGAGCAACCAGGAGACAGTCCAAGGTTACACGGATGCAGATGGTATGTCCCAAGAGGATCGACATGCTATTTCCGGGTACGTTTTTATGTTGAATGGCGGAGCAGTATCTTGGTTGTCGAAACAACAGGATACCATTTCTTTATCCACCACGGAAGCCGAGTATATCGCTTTGACCCATGCGGCAAAGGAAGCACTCTGGCTTAGGAATCTTTTATCAGAAATCTTTGGTCCAATTACTCATGCAATCCCTATCATGTCAGACAATCAGTCCGCCATCGCATTGGCGAAGGATGATTGTTTTTATGCCAGGACCAAACACATCAATATCCAATACCACTTCATCTGCTACATCATCGAGGAAGGTAAAATTCGTCTTACATACTGCCCTACCGGAAACATGATGGCAGACATCTTCACCAAAGCCTTACCTTCGATGAAAGCCAAACACTTCGCAGCATCCATGGGATTAGCAAAGGTTTGAAGGGGAGTGTTGGAATATCAAAGGTAAATATATCTTATTGAACTATACATGGAACACTTTCTTGTAGTCTCCACTTGTTTGTATCACCATCCCATGCACTCCACTGTTATCGTCTCGCAGACTCCCCTCAGTCTCTTGCCATATCCACTTGCTCTCTTGCAGTACCCACTTTACCGTATGCATAGTAGCCACAAGTATTCACACAGTAGCCACTTGCCCGATATATTGTTTTGTACTTAGGACTGTATATAAGCTTAGGTACCATACCCTGTAATAACACTGTCGTCCCCCATCAATCTGTGTGATTGCTACTACTAAGCCCTGTGTGGGCTTACTGCTGCTACTTCCTATTTAGGAACATAACTCTAATATATCCACCTCAGACCATCCTGATATGTGTTACTGGGATGGGTGTGTGGCCTTGAGGCTTGCTGATTGCCCCAACTTTGCAGAATAGATTGCCAAGGGTTGAGTCAAGCGCAATGCTGAAGGGAAAGTTGTCTTGAAGGGTGGAAACCATCTGCCAAACAAGTTCCAAGATAAGTCTGGTGGAGGCAGTTTATCAGAGGATAAGCCAGCCCAGCACTGTGAGTCAAATGGTGCCACATCAGCACCTATTATTTTACTTGCTTTTGACTCTCACTATCAAATCACCATCAACAAATTATCAGCTCGTTTCTTGCTCATTTTCACATATCCCAATCTATTTCAATGGCTATTATTTGCAACAGTCCTCTCCTGAACAATCCTTCTGAAGCATTGCCAGATAGAGTCAGGAAAACACAAAAACTCCTGGATTATTGCCCTCCTTCATAACCTCCTCATCATCTACCTTAAACTTAAATTGAATTTTGAGAAACAAAATTGCAATGCTGAGCATAGTTTATGCATCCTCCAGCATGCTGAT
This sequence comes from Gymnopus androsaceus JB14, assembly GCA_009733575.1. Taxonomy (NCBI): domain Eukaryota; kingdom Fungi; phylum Basidiomycota; class Agaricomycetes; order Agaricales; family Omphalotaceae; genus Gymnopus; species Gymnopus androsaceus. The sequence continues at coordinate 23,593 of ML769949.1, forward strand.
AATGTCTCAGACATATCTTTATATATTTCCATCCCTGAAGAAGAGTACAAAAAAATGGCACAGGATCAGGCTTACTTTGAAAAAGTCAAGTTCTGGCTCTCAGCCCACACTCTCAGTTGGCTATCCAATAAGCGCAAGGCTCAGAAAGCAAGGTTTAGGGAAGGAGATGACACATCTTCCAACACTCCCAATTCCCAACCTACCAAACACTTTAGACCCAATACTGAACTTAGGCTGGTTGATCCTACCAATCCGGTAGAGATCTCATTTGACAACAACATGCTTTCCATTGGTCTCTTCAGCTACCACATCCCTCTCGCTAACAAGCTGTGGGTCTGTTGGTTCAAGTAGTGCAGAGTAATCAACACTAAGCAACTGGAACACAGGGGGTTTGGCTATCAATTTAAATAGCAAGGGTGTGTTGTCAAAGGTTCTGCAAAGAAAATACTCTATTTGTCTCTCAAAAGTGACTGGCGTTTCTCAAAGTAATGCTGGTAGACGATTGAAGGTAGGATCTCCTTTTCTAATCAATCTATACAGATTTGGGCAATGATAGGGGCAACAATATAACAGTGACAACAAAAAGAACCACCAACAATATGGCTTGGTTCAACAAAGTGATTCCCAACAGTAGGGCAAAACCGCTCAGGACAGCAGACAGTTTGCTTCCTGTACACCTGAGCTCAGTCACAACAGATGGTCGTTTCTCGGTGGTCACACTAGACTCCTCAAAACTAAAACAACAATTTAACTTGGTTTAAGTCAGGGCTTTCACAGTCATTAGGATTGTAAGTCTCTAACACTGGGCACAATAAACAACTCTCTTCCGTACCACATGAAGTATTACTTTGGTTCACAAGGGAGTGTTATCTTTCCTGTCTCAGCTGTAGCTACGTCAACGAGGATTCACACTAGCAACAAATGAGGTCCAAAGGTAACTTGTTTTGCAAAGGAAATATAGCTAGGCTTTTATACTACTCTTGTCCAGACGCCGGTTAAATAATAAAGTACTTTGAGAATCCAGACAAATGGTACAACTTGTTTCAGAAAAGGAGAAATTATAATAAAATAGTCTGTATATGCATATATCTGCAACCCTAATATCTGTTTGTCTGCTTCTTATGGGTATTACACCCTACTTCTGTCTGGGTTATGCACCTTTAGTCCTTTCCTGGGCAACATGTACTGCTATGTAGCTGACGCATGCCCCACGCCGTGCTCACTAATCCCATCATAGTTCTGTTTCTTGTTGTAACTTATTGCATTCTTCTTTCCTTCATCAGCAAAAATGGTCTGACTTGGATGACCTGAGGATACCTACACCACCAAACCAGCGTGAGCTCAGTTTGACATTGACGGCGGCTCCCCACGGCAATCCGACGCAGCTGCGCATTTCTTATAATCTGGAGCTTTGACTGACATACAATTCCCCAATCCTTGAATCATTCCCTGACGTATAATGTCTATTTGATGTAGTAATATACCTTGCTATGACCATTTTGGGAGCCTCTTTGCAATGTGTTTGAAATGGGATGACCATACCTGAGCGATATCACTACGACATTTAATCAATGTTGCTATCAACATATTTTCAGCTTGAGACAACGATGCTAGCCTTTTGATAAAAGAGTTCGAAAGTATCAAATGAGATATTGCAAGCGACTTCTGAAGATGCACACAATGTCATAGTATCAAGAAAAAGATATGTCATTAGGCTCGCAAAACATTACATGCCAGTACAAAAATGCTATCACAGTGCTACACACTACATTGGACTCTTAAACAGAAGCTGGAGCGGCAGCGGCACTGTTGATTCTGAGCAACCAGTCATCGACATCCCGTACAGCAACTTGAGGGTGTAAGACAAGATCAGGCTCTCCAAAAGTCTCCTTGTCAAGATCAAAGATCGCGGTGAAAGCCCTGTTTAACGAGGTGTAAGAAAGTACTGAAAGACTGAAAAAAAATAGATCCTTACGCTTGGAGCTCAGTGGCGGTCTTGAATTCAGTGCGATACTTGTTAAGAGACTCATCAGCTCTATTCCAAAATTTGTCGGTGACACAGGTAGGGAACTGCGTGAACTGCCATTGCTGTTCAGATAGCATGAGCATGACACAGGTTTGAGAAATCCAAAAAAAAAACACACCAAGAACGCAATGCGGATAAGGAGGGCCGCTGTCGGCTTGGCTTTGGAAGTTGCAATGCAGACTCGGGTGAGCACTGCAATGTCCCGGTGGGCAGCGGTCTCACTTTTGACAGACAAAGTGATCTATAATACACAATTCAAACGATTCAGAGCATGTAGAACAAGAACAAATGCAACGACAGACCTTTTCCTTGATATTATGACAAGCATCAGTCATGCCTCTCTTGATACACTCCATAATGACATTGCATCGCCCAGTCTCGGAGGGCAGAGGAAGATTCTGGACATTAAGCTGACACATTGCAGCCTAGATATAGTTAGATTCTGCAGACATAGAATAGTGGACTGAGACATACCAGAACATTAGCAGGCCCCAGTTTTCCCTTGTACTGCGAGATTGTGGGTGACAAGACATAGACCCAGGCGTAATCCTTGCAGGTAGTCTGCAAAAAAAAAAAAGTGAGAAACGGAGTTGTGGAGAGGAGGAGAGCAATGACCTTCAAGGTCTCCGGGATTCGGTAATCCACAGAGGAAGTCAGAAGACGCAGAGCGTCTCTGTTTTCCAATGCAACAAGAAAAATGTGTGCGAGATGTTCCGGAGGAGACTGGGCCTTAAAAAAGTGATCAGGGTCATCGAGCACAGAGAAAATATAATAGACGTACTTGTTCAAAAGCCTCAAAGTCTCTGATTGACTCAGGAGAAACAACTCGAAGCCGCTTGACAGTGCGAACACGGTCAAGCATTGCATTGACAGGAGTTGCAGAGATCAACACAGGGTCAATAACAGCAGAAGCACCATTTGCCGCATCACCCGCAAAGGGGTCAGCATCATCTTGTTCGAACTGGGTACGGTCACAAACAACGCCACCTCCATGACGAGACATGAGTACACAAAGACTAGACATTGGCGAGAGTGGGGCTTGGGGGCTGTTGTTAGAAGCAGGTGGGCTATCAAAGTCTGACATCGCAAAAAAGAGGAGAAACTGAAAAACCTTCGAAGTCTTGAAGGTCTTTTATACCAGCTGCAGGACCGATTGGCTCGTGAGAGGTTTTCTTTTAAAAAATATTAACCTGGCCCATCCCAATAACTTCGAAGTCACCGAGATAGAATATAGCTTGAATGGGAAAGAAGAGGAATGAGGAAAGAAGTTTTCAACAGAGTTGCAGTGGAAGTTACGATGGAAGTGAACCATAAGCGGAGTTTCAATTTGATTTTATTTAAAAACCACTCACGGCGTTCATTTGCCTGAGGATCCTTTGATCTCTGTACAACGTTCTCTCTGGATTGCAATATTATTTTCAATATATTGGCTGAACCTTGACACACATCCTTCATCTCTGACTTTGAGAAAGACGCGTCAATTGTGATTCTGGAGTGCGATTAAGACCCAATGCCTTCTTGTCGCAAAGATCTGGGCCCTGGTATGCAAATTCACAACTATTAGTTTTTCTCATTATCTGAGATCTTCGATAGACTGCCAGGAACTTTCGAATGAGACTGTGTCTTGTCTGGTCTGCCGAGAGGCAAGCAACGGAATTGTGAAAGTCATTCAACGTCATTCCTGGAGCAAGCATTGTACATCAGCGGAGCACACAGAAGCTGTTTGCACACGGGAAAGTAGAAAGGCAGCAGCTGAAGCGAGACAAAGAAACTATAATGAAGCTTATAATGCTCCAGCAGTAATGCTCAATCATCCACCAGAGCCAATAGCTGCGCAGCATCCTCCGATGATAGCATAGGGCTCTCTCGAACTTGATCGTGAATATATCCATGCTTCCGAGGGACTTTCCTTCACAGCAGAGGAGCAATCCCAGCTCTTCGCCCCAATTGACAACAATGCTATACAGAAACACAATGAAGATCTTCTCCGCCAAGAATTTGAACTCCTGTGTCTTCAAGCAAACGAGGTCCTTGATGGGCAACCAGAGGATGCCTCAGTTCCTGAATTAGCAGCTGAATTTATGGCACTTGGTAAATCTTGTATATTGAATAAGCAGGCTATTCAGCTGAATTTTGTGTTCTTGAGGTTTGGACAAAGAAGGCGAAGATGAAGATATGCGCAAATTTCTAACTGGAATAAGCACTCATGAAGATTATCGGCCGTATAAGAATAAAACAGTATGTTGCTTATTTCCTTCACATTCCATTTCATAACCAGGACCTTCATAGACATTCCTTCTTGATATTCTCGACAACCTACCGAGACTACGGTTATCCAGCAGCCACATGAAAATGATCTTATGGGTCATGCGCAACTCGAATCCAAAGGAAGTACCATCATACAAAGCACTTCGGGAAGAGCAAGCGCAACTACGAGAACTCTGCGGCATTCCCAGCATACAGTACAAGTCTCAGCAGGGAGACATCTACTACCTGAACGATGTGACGGATATGTTGAAGAAGGTATTTATACAATTTCATCCACACAAAATCAAATCTGATTGTCTCCAACAGAACTTTGAGAATCCTGAGACAGCACAACACATAATGTTCTATCCTGAGGACACCGATGGTGCCCCGCGTTCGGAATTTACTCAATTTGCGCGAATGCGAGAGCATCCAGAACAACTCACACCATCTTTTCGGAAGGGCAACAAGCGCTTCTATGTCGATGAGCTTGCAATGCTATCCGATGGTTGACTGGTTATTCCCCTCATCTGGGTCAATGTGAAGGGTGAAGTACATGCCTATTGTAGGACAGTCACTCCAGAATCTGCCAGACTCATTGTTGGAGAATCGGAGGAGCGTATCTCAACCAACGAGTTTTCGATGAATCTGCCAGAAATAATTGAATTGACGGGGAGTCTCAAATTCGCAGGTACGTCCCTGGAATTTTTTTGCACATCCCATCTGACTTATGTCCTCAGCCCAATCAGCGTCATTTTCAGCTTCGATGCCCAACAAATATCGTGAGCTTGATAAAGATGAAGATCATGTTGTCGTATGGATGCCAGTATGGGCGGATGATGTTTCAGGTGCACGTTCAAAGCAGTACCAGAAGCACGTCAATGTATATATGTGCAATGGGAGTCTTCCGGGAAAACTAGTGCAACAAGAATACCATGTCAACTTTGTAGGCTCTTCTCAACAGGTTTCCGCAACAGAGATGTTGGGGTCAGTTATGAAACAAGTCGAGTGAGATTTCACTTAATTCTCATTTATCAATTGCGTGAAATGTTTCATTTTATAGGTCTACACATGCTAATCCTATACGATGCTATAATGCTGCAACGGGGCGTTACTGCCGATTCCGCATTCAGGTTCCTTATCTCCCTGCTGACAATCCACAACAATCAGAGGAGTGTTCGCACATAGGCCACAACGGAACTTTCCTCTGTCGAGTCTGTCATGTTGGTGGAACTTATGCTGAAAAAGAGTCGGACAAGGGTTACGAAGCATTCTATAATGTAAGTCTTCACTCTGCGAACTCAAATTTGACAATAACTAACGATTTGAAGGTCGGTGAACTTCGTTCTGCAGCCGAAACTCGAAATGCGATCCTGGAGCAAATTCGGTTGGCGAGTCATGGTGTTGCATCCCATGTGGAAGCAGTTCGAGTTGCGTCTGGCGCAGTTGATAAAACAGCTGAGTATTGGATACCAGTATTGCTCAGCAAGTCCTCGGAGTTCAAACGAAAGGATCCTCAACGGTCGGTTGATGACATATCAGCTGAACTGCTATGCTGGCTCTCCACACAGACCAAACAGCCTTACAATCCGCTTTTAGATGCTAAATGTGAGTATTTTGGTTGTTTTAGTCAGGCAAACGTTGAAAATTCTACTTAGATTTAGATCCTTCCCAAGATACTCCGGTGGAAAATCTGCACACGTATTTGCTTGGACACAAGAAATATGCTTGGTACGACATGCATAGCTCTTGGGACGACTCTACGCAAGCCCTTTTTGCCATTCGTTTACAAAGTACTGACACCAATGGTTTGACCATTCTGCCAATTTGATCTGCTTATATGATGCAGTACCGAAACGGTTTAATCGGCAAACACTTCAAAACGCTCATGCAAACCGCCGTGTTCCACATTCACGACATTGTTTCAGGAAATCAGTTTACTCTTGCTAAGGCACTCAGTGAGCTAGGAGCAGCTCTCTGGATTGCGGAGATTGACGATCTCGAACAATATCTGGTACAATTCCTTTGTTTTCCACACAGAATTTCATTGCTCATTAGTATATCTTACACAGGAGGATCTTGAAGTCTGGATTGACAATGTACTCGATGCATGGGCACGCATTGATCCAGCAAAGATTCTGAAGAAAATCAAGTTACATCTTCTGAAGCATCTTCCTGCACATATACGGCGATTTGGTCCCTCGGTCCGATTTTCAACTGAAGTCTTCGAGTGTTTCAACGCTGTTTTCCGCATGTGCTCTGTACTGAGCAATCATCAAGCTCCAAGTCGGGACATTGCACTGAAGAATGGCGAGTTGGGTAGATTAAAGCACATTATCAGTGGTGGCTACTGGGTTTGAAATGGTCGAAACTGAACGTGCTGGAGAGAGTGTCATTGCCCTTTTACATAGCACGCCTATTCTGCAACGGCATCTAGGATGGACACCGCCTCGCCAAATGAAGCCCGGATCTGTGCAGTGTCCAGGTCGAGAGAAGAGGATGCTATTAGCTGGTAAAGATACCATGGCTTTCAATGCCGTGTCCACTTCTGTGACTGTATCGCCTGACTCTTCTTGGATTATCGGAACTCATGTCATATCACAGTCCGAGGATGTTTGCCCTGTTGGCTCCTGGGTGATTGTACGTTGCAAGGTGTGTACAGTTAAGAATAATTGGAGTGTTTTATGCCTTACAATTGACTATAGGACCGTCACTTTATTGCTCGGATCATTGAAATCTTACACTCCTCCAAGGGCAATCAGACTTTGGACTTGGTAACACTGCATGAGTTCACTCTCTCAGAGGCGCTGCACCACTACTATGAAATGCCCGTTCTACACAAGCCAGAAAGGCATCATTTAGTGGTCAATTCAGAGGTATGCGACATTCTCTTTAATGAGCTAGTATTGATTTTTTGCATTGGTAGACTATTCAATTCATCATCAATGTTCAACATGATTGTCAAGCGGCTGGGTGTAGCGCAACAGGGTCTACCCGACAACGTCAGGAACGGATGGAGTCAGGCCAAGAGCTCTCATGCATTGAGCATGTTGCAGATGATGAACAATATATCATCAACACCCATGCCCTTCATAATGCTGCACGATTAAGGTGTTACCTCCCTCGGTACCTCACTGTCCCTCAACCACTCATCATGAACAGAAAGGAATGGCATGTAGAGATAG
>ML769950.1:0-23059 GCA_009733575.1 Gymnopus androsaceus JB14
TATGGGGCGTTGGCCAAACAAGGCGAACTCGGAAAAGATGAATCACCGCACTGCGGCCAGCCTCTGCCTTCCGTGACGACAGCAAAGTTTCATGGCTATGGGAGAGAATTCCATGAGGTTGTGTGGTTGGTCCAAGATGACGGGAAAGGAAAGCAGCTGAGGTTTCGAGGACAATCTGGCCATGCCACATCCTATAAGAATAGCTGGGTGATGATGGTGAGGGTCCAAATCCAGCAATATAAGGCTCAAGCTATGTGCCTAAAGCGCACAGATAAGAGAGAGAAAAATGAATATATTGTAGACTGTCCTGCAGGCTCAGTATTGAAATACTGCAAGGAATATGGATCAGGAGGGAGAGGAAGTGAAAAGCAATGGTGACAGCCTGACCAACCAAAGTACAAAGTAGATGGAGATATAGTGCAGCGTAGGAAGGAATGAAGTTGGCAACGTCCGAGACTCCAAGTGAATGGAATTCCACATTCTTTCTAAGCCATCAGTGACGGTATAAGCCCCCAATCTTTGAACAAACACAAGCATGCGTACGCACCGAGTATTAGATCTGGAGATTCCAGCTCCATATCATTCTCCACTCAGCGACCAGTGTTGGAATTTCTGCTTAAAATCCACAGCGTAAAGCGTGTAGGGAGTAGACGAGTGGTTTTGGGGTTCAAAGTAACATTCAGGTCGCATTTTTCATGTCAAGAATAGAGAAACGAGAGACCCGTTTGAGCGTATGGGACTAGGAAGCCAACTCGAGCATTGCACATGCTTCGCACGTACACAGAGCGTCGTCTCCGATTGTCTCCATAAACAGTATCTCGTTGTCGATAGCCGTGCAACGTCGGGAGACTGGTACTTGATGACACGGGAGCGAGCGCGCCACGTGGTTTAGAAAAGTATGTCGTGGACTCGTGGTTCAACTAGAAGTTTCTTCATTCCACCTGCTAGTCCCTACTAGCTGCCTATATAAGACCAGAGGGAGGTTTTGCCTTGAGTCTTGTACAAGTTATTGCTGTTATCATATTTAATTAGTTGGCGTCATCTGAAATTTCACTCTCACGGAGTTTTTGCGCGTTTTGAGCCTTCAGCACTTTTCGGTCATATCTCAGTAAATACTGTAGTTATGGTCTTTTAATAAAGCACATCGTAATTGTCTAGTCGAGCCTGAGGTGCAACGCTAAAGAAATTGAAGATCCAAGCATGTTTATTTTTCGCAGTAAATTAGAATACCGTTCAGAGATTTCAGTTGTCGCAGCATAACAAATTTATTTAGAAGCTTTCTGAGCAGTAGAATACCTCCGATAGACTATGATACAGATGCAAATCTACTTTAGATAGGTGCGAAATGACATTCCGACAGCTGGTGTATTGAATTCTTGCATGCTCTTGCTTGGTCGCATCCATGACAAAGGCAAACCACTGCCAGCACGGAACTCTCTTTGAAACCCATCAGATGCATTGCAGCTTTCATTTCGCGCTTGCTTGGCTTTCCTGTTTCGGGTGGTGGTGTAATCTCAGGACTTTTATTTTGACTTGGTTCAGGTGATCCGGAAGACTGAGGGAAAGAAAGCAGAGGCAATGTGGGTTCTGGTATAGCTTTACAATTCGGGTCAGTTCTTCCAGGCCTCAACTTAGAAAGCAAGATACAGAACTCACCAAGATCTTCTTTCTTGTCCATCTGTCTCTTTCTAGCTGTTTTCCGAACACCTGCGCGCGCATTCGTCATTTTAGACTTGAGAAAAGTAAACAAGCAATGCAGGCGCTTCACTGGGCTCTGTCACAGGTTCAGTGGCCTCTTTAAAGTAGATTTGCATCTGTATTATAGTCCATCGGAGGTATTCTACTGCTCAGAAAGCTTCTAAATAAATTTGTTATGATGCAACAACTGAAATCTCTGAACGGTACTGTACCATTTTGATTGATTCGGCGGTCACGGGTCACGAAGGCCTTCTGACGTGCCGAAATTTGACCAGGTCACAGGTCACATTTCGAAAGTGCCGAAAATTTTTTGCGTGATACACTCAAAATTGCCTCAAAAAATGCAAATTTTGGGTCAAAAATGACGAAATTTTGCTGGGGTCACGTGGCTCCACCGCGAGGTGCCGAATACAAAATTTCGTCGGGTTGGTCACGGTCACAAGGGCCTGCCAAATCGATCGAAATGGTACAGTATTCTAATTTACTGCAAAAAATAAACATGCTCGGATCTTCAATTTCTTTAGCATTGCACCTCAGGCTCAACTAGACAATTATGATGTGCTTTATTAAAAGATCATAGCTACGGTATTTACTGAGATATGACCGAAAAGTGCTGAAGGCTCAAAACGCGCAAAAAGTCTGTGAGAGTAAAATTTCAGATGACGCCAACTAATATGATAACAGCAATAATAAGAGATTTTCCCCAGGTACGATTAAAACCTACTAAAGTTTTAAACCTTTCAGCAAAATTTTGGACTAAGGAACCTTCAGAGCACCATAGACACTCCCATGGGTGCTTGTTACACTAGTGCCAATATCAGAATATCATATATACAGAAATATGGCATAGATAGATACTAGAGACATACACAAAGACTAGAAATGTAGATAACTGCATACACAAGGCGCTAATCCAGGTCAGCAGCAATTTACAATGCTTTATAGTCATGGGCACGAATACCGAGTGTCTGCGAATATTCATGGATACATTTGCATTTGGCACTCAAATGTTGAATGTTTGTTGTTGAAACATTCACATTCACATGAATGCACACTCAAATGCAAATATCCATTTCAAGGTAGCAAACATTCAATCTTAGAACTTCAAATATGTTCAAATACTAGTATTCAAGTGCATTCGAGTTAAAGACTTAATAGCTCAATACCAATACAAAGAAAGTAAATAATCATGTTAAAATACTTTATTAATACTATAAACATAATGCATATACATCTCTAAATGCTATTGTAAGCTAAAAATTTGTGGCAGCATTGTGAATTGAACCCTGCTGGCCAGCTATCACAGGAAGGCCTGACCTTAATCCAGAGTCGGCACCCATGACCACTAAGCCATATAGATTTGATTACCTTAAGATGTCAATAACATTATATACCCATTCAAACATAGCATTATTGAGCTGTATTAAGTATTTTAGTGAGAAGCTATAACATGGACAAGCATTGTTGCGACAAACATGTGACATGGCCCTTGTCTATTTCATAAATGGCTCTGTAACTAACCTAGATAGCATTATTAAGCTGTATTAAGTGTTTTAGTGAGAAGCCAAACATAGACAAGCATTGTTGCAATGAGCAGATGACACAGTACTTGCCTAATTCCATAAATGACATTTTACCACATCGTAACAAACCTAGTTTTGATTGACCAGCTTGACTGGCAATACATTTAAATATATTCAAATATAATATTCTTATACATTCAACATTCGAGGCATTCGCATTTGCAAATGTTTGCATGAAAAACATTCCAATGTGCACTCGAATGCGAATATCCTGATTTGGGGCATGAGTATTCACACCTTGAATGTCGAATGCATTCAAATATGCATTCGTGCCCATGTCTAATGCTTTATCCAGCTCACCCTCAATATCATCATCCTCCTCCTCCTCCTCTACGTCACTACCAGGGTTGTCACTGAAGGATGGGGAATTGAAATGTTGTAGTGGCACCTCTTTTGCAACTGCTACACCAGGTCAGAAATACTTATTGGCATCAGCAAAAACTGTTTTGAGCCCAGGAGGATCCAAGGTCACCTAGTCCTCTTAGGCAACCTGAGGCATCCTAGTTGGCCTAGGAAAAAGGGCAAAACTTTGGACACCTCAGGTATCCTAGTCATCATCTGGAAAAATTCCCTAGTGCCCAGGAACATATAGGTTGCACTGAGGTACCCACAGGGTGACTAGGACACCCAGGATGTCTAGGCACCCCAGGCACCCCAAAGAAACCCCCTGAATCCTGTGCATCCTGAGGATAGAAAAGTATCTCTGGGGTGTCCCTGAGTATTCCTGGGGTGTCCCTAAATATCCCTGGGGTGTCCCTGATCATCCCTGGGTGTCCCCGGGGCGCCCTGGGAATCCATAGAGAAAATATTTAAAATAATATATTTTTTTACCATCTTAGCCTCTTATGCTCATATTTACCTTCTTTGTTTACTTATTCATTATTCATTATCCAAGTCTCAGTACTTAATACACTTATTATAGATGGTTGTTGCGCTTCCTGCTCACTGCTTACTATTGTCTTATTCATTTGGTGTTTCAGCGCTTAAATTCAAATGACTCATAATAAACTTAAAGATTGACACCTCACAGGTTTGAACTCTCAGCCTTGCAGTCAACTGTATTATATAAGCAATAGCGCGAGAGCTCAAAACCACTGAACTATCTTGATGTAAGGTATGCTAGAAACTTTATGCACTATATACACTAACTAGTGGGGTCAGCATCACCTATAAGAAAATTGGTGAGCACTTGGTCATAAGTGCACATGAGCCATTTTCTCACCATCATGATAGTCTACCGAGACTATCTACAGTGTGACCAGTAATTATTCTTAGGTAAAAAGGGCTTGAAATGCAAAAACTAGACTCAATTTTTTCTCTTTTGGTTAATTTAATCTTGTTGTGGATATAATACATTATAGCTTTTAATTAAAACATAAAGTATGTAGCCAAAACGTCAGATGGGCGCTTAAATCACGTGCTCGTAAGCACGAGCACATGACCGCTCTCCCAGGGTGTCCCAGGGCTTCCCACAGCTGTCCCAGGGCTTCCCAGAGCTTCCCAGGATCCCCAGGAATTTGCCCATTTCCCAGGCAGCCCAAGCAACCTGGGCAGCCTAAAATTTTTGCCAAATCCTGAAGGTCTTTGGGCTTGCTTGAGGCTAATTCCTGATTAACTTCAGAGATACTCAAGGATCCCTAGAATTTGGCCAAAATCCTGGGCTACCTGGGGTGCTTGGGTTGCCTAGTGTTGCCTAGGAATTGGCCAAATTCCTGGGCATCCCTGAGAGTGACCAGGCACACCTGGACTTGCCTGGGCTTTAGGTAGTTTTCCAGATGATCCTAAGTTTCCTGGGACACCCTGAGACATCCTAGGACACCTAGGATGACTAGGATACCTGAGGTGTCCAGAGTTTTGCCCTTTTTCCTGGGCCAACTAGGATGCCTCAGGTTGCCTAAGAGGACTAGGTGACCTTGGATCCTCCTGGGCCCAAAACAGTTTTTTCTGATGACTGTTTGAGAAGTCAAACCCATTCAAGCGCTTGATAGACAGGAGCCTCTGATGGTGTATGTCATTGAAACAGCCATGCTCCTGCCAATGCAAAATGACTTGAAGGGCCAGGGCAGGGTCTAGTTCCTCAAGGTCCTTGGCAATGGCCTTCAGCCTCTGCTCTTTATCACTCATGTAAGTGAAAAACCAGTGTATCTCCACATGAAGTCTTGGAAGCTCATTTCCAGCACGGATAAGCTTGAAAAACTCCTGCATGAGCATTCTGTTCCTCTGGGTAGCCCATTTCCGACCCAAATATCCTCCCAAGTGTCCCAAAGAATGTCAAACTCAAAGAGATATGAGTACTCCAGGACTTCCTCCCATGAGACCTGTTGTTGAGGAGGAGACAACTTGGCCGCTGCTTCATTGTAGGTGACGATTGCAGATTGAATGGATTTAGACCAAAGCTTGAGAGCATTAGCAATATGCTTCCGCATCTTGTACCCTGAGCAAAGCTAATATCAGAAATGAGGTTGAGATGTGAAGAGAGAAATGCACCAGTTCCCGCAACATTAAGTCTTGTCATTTCAAACATCCTAGCAACCAGTAAACCTTCAAGCTTATCAAGAGCTTTTTGGTACAGCACTTTCTTGACTGTCTTCTTGGCTGCATGCCACTTCTCTGAACCTTCTATCCATTGATCTTTGATTTCAAGCCTCCATTCTAGCACCTGGCAGTCTGCAATGAGCTTACGCTCATTCTCCATCTCATTCCAGCACCTCCTTTCCAATGCAGGCCCTTGATCACAGCCACCATCGGGCTTGTAGCTCTGCCAGGTAAGCCGGGCCTCCTTGAGGCGTTTGATGCAGCCATACAAGGCCTCCAACTTCAGAAAGTACTCCATCTCTAGAGTCTCTTCAGGTGGCACCTTGGGCTATGTTCTTATCCTTTGCATTATGCCAACATTCCTAACATTGCCCCTCTGCCCAAAGATGCCACTCTGGAGATAGCTGCCCATCCTCAACAACAAGCTCATTAACAAACTCCCAGTTTTCCTTGTCCCATGCATCAACCTCACTTGGCTGAAGGAAGTAATCACCACCCCCAACACGGTGATCAATTCATTCCTTCAAAGGCCCCAGCACCAGTGCTACTCCCATCTTAGCATCAGCGCCTTTACAATCATTGGCACCTTTGCAATCATCAGTACGTCCAACTCATTTCAGGAAGTTGTCCCAATCAAAGCTCACAAGCATACAAACAGGAAGCTTCTCCTTGCCCTCAAGTCGATACTGACAAGGTGGGTAGCAGTTCAGCATGCGTTAGTTGGGGGCCATCACAGCCAAGAGCCTTACGAACATGAAGATGGACTCGGTTCAAGATATTGACATAGAGGTTGAAAGCAACGGACATCTGAGTAGCTAGATATGGCTTGAATGGGGAGCCTTCAGCATCGCAACAAGCTTTGATGAAAGGCTGGATTCCAAGCTTTGGACAATGAACAAATAAGCTGTGGTACAATGCCACTGTACGAGTTGTGATTGCAGATTTGTGGGATAAGGGAATGGTAGGCAGTAATCCAGATAGTACAATGCTAGAGGAATCATAAGCAAGGCCTTTGAATAGAGCTATTTCTTTAGTGGAGGAGCCTAGAAAAAGATTAGGAGCAAGGCTGCCAAAAACTTTGCAGCAGTGTACCGAAGATGTCTAAAACATTGAGATCCATGAGCTCTTTTGGCACCCGGCAACTCTCTGGCTGGTGTTTCTCTACATAATCCCAATCCATATAAGCCAGCGTAATTTCGTCCAGCTGCATCTCAAAATTCATCCAAGTTTTGTCAGTTTGATCCCTATGAGTTCTAAAATCTTTGTACTGTGCCTTCATTGATTTATCCTTTGTCTTCACTAGCCCTTCGTCCTCATCCTCCCAATCACTGCTGTTGCTGTCCAAAGGATGGCTGCAGTCTTCTGGAAGGTCATGCTTAGTGACCATGCTATTCCATAGCCTTGTAACCTTTTGGATCTGCAATGTAGGCCCATATTGCTATCTGGAAAGTACCAATTTCAAGGTCTGGAGGGTTTCCAGCCTCATATAGATGAGCCACACACCCAAAACCCTTGACCAAGCTTTTGTTGTTGGTAACCTGAGCTAGAGCTTCCACTTCATACCAGAATCTCTCTTTGATGAGTTGTGAAACTCTGGGGTACTCAACTCTGGCCTTGAATAGATACTCTCAAGCAATACAAGTGACTGTATCAGCATATCCCACACATGTGTTCAGAACTTTGTGAGTTTGAAGCCCTGCAAGTTGCTGAACTTCATGATACTCAATCTCAGCCTGATCCTGGGTTTCGATGACCTCCTGCTGACCTCCTGTGACTAGCTGCGGCACTTCCTAATCAGACGGATGCTTGTTGAGTTCAGCATTGTCATTGTCTGGAAGAAACAGAGGACAATCCTGATCCTGGGTTTCGACGACCTTCTGCGGTGATGAGTTAGATTTGTGCTAGGTATGAAAACCAACCAAACAACAATCACCCCAATCAGATACAATCCAAAAGGTTTAATTTAATGCAAGGAAGGAGGTTGTTGAAGGTTCCCTCGACTACTAATTGATTCAAAGAGAAAAGCACTTGACAGTTGACACAGATAGTGCGCAATGAACAAGGTTTTATATTTGGAGGGAGGTTTTGAAAAGCCAACTAACGTACAACAACGCGCTGAACTAATCGAGGGGAAAGCAAACACCAAAGCACGGGTCAAGTACGCCAACTCAACAAACAACTTTGCGTATCTCGGGAGCCTTTACGTCGCTGTGCAATGATACTCCAACTCTCAGGGATTCCTGCGAGTTACCTAACAAGCTTATACGACCGCTGCGCAAGTCACTCGAGTAGGCTTTTTTAACACACTCAGCGAAGAGCGGGCAAGGGGTAGAATCTGTTGGTAAAGCTAGGTAACACTCCGAGAAGCTTCCTCCCTAAAACTAGACCAAGCCAACACTTGGGTCCAAGACCTTTCCTAATCAACAACGGGCTCGTCGAG
This sequence comes from Gymnopus androsaceus JB14, assembly GCA_009733575.1. Lineage (NCBI taxonomy): Eukaryota > Fungi > Basidiomycota > Agaricomycetes > Agaricales > Omphalotaceae > Gymnopus > Gymnopus androsaceus. The sequence continues at coordinate 8,257 of ML769950.1, forward strand.
GTGTGCACGTTAGGCTCCACCTGCGGTCCTAAGACTGATGTGACCTCTCTTCGAGATGAAAACCAGGAATGCTCAACTTAATAGCCGGGAAGTAGAATGAACAGCCTCAGTATTATCGAGGTTACAAGAAGGCCACCCATTTCAAAGGTTGTAGAGGACAATGCAGACACGTCTGAGCGTGTACGAATCACTACAGGTCCTAAGATAGAACTGCATTTCAGGTATCAAGTCTAACTTGTCATTCTGAGATAGAATAGCTACCCTTATATACTGAGCGAGATATATGAAAATAGGAAAATGAGAGAAACTGAGCGAGATAGGATGAAACAGAGTAAGTAAAATAGAAAAAGATAAATAATATCCATATATGCGTGTGTACTATGGTTTTGCCTCGACGTTTTCCTGCCTCGTTTGTTTGTCTTGCTCGATTGGGTTGACTTTTGGGATTTTGGTCCAAATCGACTTGAGTCATTTGCCTTTTTACAACGCTCGCCAGTTCCTTTAGCAGAACAGCCCTCGGAAGTATTTCTATGTTTTTCCTTGCCAATGGGAGACTGGTTGTTATCCCTAGTTCCGCGCGGTCTCGAGTCTAGATGCCTGGTAGCATATGGATCTCAGTAAAATGCTGAGGCTCGGATAGAAACACTCCTTGGTCCTTCCGTGCTCTAGAAGTAGCTACAGCAAGTGGGTCATGTGGCCGTGTTGGACTGCCGCAGTGATCTGCCTGGGCGCTTTCCAGCAAGCGTCAACTTTGAGGGCACCCGTTAGGGTACTTCCTCATCTCGGTCCACCTTGCTTCATTTAATAAATTTGAGTGTCGTTTAGACTCCTCGGTGAGCTGATCGCGGAAGCAATGCCTCGTTAAGACTTCAATCCCTTGGGTATATCCTTCGATGACCTAGCCTAGTATAACTGGTATGTGGGCTCGTTTATCTGCCTCGGTCAGCAACTTGTTATCCAGCAAGCTTGCCTCGCTACACCATACCATGCATAGGACTTTGATCGAGGCGCATTCACAAAGTTAAGTATGGTACCATTGTGTGTACCGTTACTCTGCAACCTCTTGGGTAGAATAGGTCCTCGGTAGATGTTAACTATCAGCTCAGGCTCACTATAGTTCTCTTATTGACTGTGTTTTGGTACTAACAGAACCTAGGATTATTGGTTCTGCACAGTTCTAGCCTTAGCCAAAAAATTGGCATATCAGCGGACCTCCTCCGACTGACTGCAGCACTTTCTTATCAGACAGATGCTTGTCAAGTTTGGCATTATTATTGTCTAGAAGAGACAGAGGAGATTGGGAAGGCAGATGTGGTTCCACAGGCTCAGAAGCAGGCCGAGCAGGAGATAAGGAAGGCAGACGTGATTCCGTGGGCTCTGGAGGAGGCAAACAAGGAGATCCTGGGAGCTCAGTGGGTTCTTCAACCATGGGAGAATCGAGATGGAGATTGTGAAACACACAATTGGGAAGGAGTGGCTAGCAGAGTCTTCCTCTTGTACCTATAGAAAAGCCATTAGAGTTCAAGTGCACCACAACAATCCAGAGAATAAATACCATGTTTTGCTGGCATTTAGCTGCGTTTGTCCTGGTAGCTTTAGGTCCAGGTGCTTTTTTAGGTTTCTAGATTTCTTGAAGTTAGTCTGATGTCCTGGAAAAATTAGCAGTACATACGGTGGTTTTGGTTGCTTTGGTACCCCCAGCTACAGTGGAAAGGGTGATCTCGGTGGTAGCACCAGTGGAACGGAGTTTACAAGTATTGGAGCAGGTGTTTAGTGCGTTGGGCATGACAGGGGGAATTTGGGTGAACAGTTGGATGATAGGCTAGATTGTGCAAGATTGAGTTCAAATGATGTGTCAAAAATGCATTGACATTAGACATGGGCACGAATGCGCATTTGAATGCATTCAACATTTGAGGTGTGATTACTCATGCCCCAAATCAGGATATTCACATTCGAGTGCACATTCGAATGTTTTTCATGGAAACATTCGCAAATGCGAATGCCTCGAATGTCAAATGTATAAGAATATTATATTTGAATATATTTAAATGTATTGCCAGTCAAGCTGGTCAATCAAAACTAGGTTTGTTACGATGTGGTAAAATGCCATTTATGGAATTAGGCAAGTACTGTGTCATCTGCTCATTGCAACAATGCTTGTCTATGTTTGGCTTCTCACTAAAACACTTAATACAGCTTAATAATGCTATCTAGGTTAGTTACAGAGCCATTTATGAAATAGACAAGGGCCATGTCACATGTTTGTCGCAACAATGCTTGTCCATGTTATAGCTTCTCACTAAAATACTTAATACAGCTCAATAATGCTATGTTTGAATGGGTATATAATGTTATTGACATCTTAAGGTAATCAAATCTATATGGCTTAGTGGTCATGGGTGCCGCTCTGGATTAAGGTCAGGCCTTCTTGTGATAGCTGGCCAGCAGGGTTCAATTCACAATGCTGCCACAAATTTGTAGCTTACAATAGCATTTAGAGATGTATATGCATTATGTTTATAGTATTAATAAAGTATTTTAACATGATTATTTACTTTCTTTGTATTGGTATTGAGCTATTAAGTCTTTAACTCGAATGCACTTGAATATATTTGAATATATTTGAAGTTCTAAGATTGAATGTTTGCTACCTTGAAATGGATATTCGCATTCAAGTGTGCATTCATGTGAATGTGAATGTTTCAACAACAAACATTCAACATTTGAGTGCCGAATGCGAATGTATTCATGAATATTCGCAGACACTTGGCATTTGTGCCCATGACTAATTAACATGCATAGGATTAAAACTCATGTGGGATCTGGACATGTTCATTGTTCGCTGGTCATGGCCACTGGGCATGACAATCTAGGCAATAAAAAAAACCGTTCAGCAATATTGTCATTGGCAACCGGATCAAGCAATGAGGAATGCTCAATCAAGGCAAGCCAGATTGCCTCCATCACTGCGCAACAGAGTATCATGAATGCTCTCCATATATATTGTTTTTTGTTTGCATTCTTTTTTCTCATTTTTTGTTGGCCTTGAGCCATTTCTTAGATGTATTTTTTGCTCATTATAAAGGTTACACTATGCTACTACTAACATATGAATACAAGTGGTAGAGATAATCACTTTGGTGGAGTCAAAGTCTTCATTATGAGTCTTTTTATGACAGACAGTGATGGTGAGAGTTTGTGAAAGAGATGGAAAAGATTATGTAATCTTTTTTCAGTTTCTCCCAAACTTCCACATACACTGCCAGTACTTCCAGTAAGTCTCTTTCTTCTCATAGTTTATTAGTATACAGTAGTTGTAGCTAGTGAAAATACGCTTAAGAATGGCTCAAGGCCTTAAAACGCTTAAGAATTAGTGATTTTTTAATTTAAAAAATGTGAAAAAACAACAGAGACTCCATGTTGCTCTGTTGAATGAAGCTGGAAGTGTACTGGAGAATGCATAGCTGATCAACTGTTCTTAAGCTACTTTAGATACATGGTGCATCCTTTGAGAACCCAAACAAATGACCTGGTAGGCTGGTACATCCAGACTGCTTATGTGCGTGCTGTACTGATACATCCTTTGTTCACAGGTTCACATATTCATCTCTGCAGAAGCTGATGAAGATTCCATTAGTGACAGAGAAGATTCCAGCAAAGAAATGGAGCTCAATATCTCAGAATGTAAATGCCAAACTGCCAAATCTACTCCCCTCCCTTCCGCCAAACAACCCTCTCACCTGGACCTCCTCCTCAATGACTAAACGCAGAGATCAAGGCCTGCACTGACCATCTATCCACTCTTCCTTATCCTTCTGAATTCCTTCCCAAATTGCCTCGCAAAAAGCAGCATATAGTTCACTTCCAATCACCAGAAACCCGTCATTTCTATCCACCAATCCAGTGGACGCAGGTGCTTCCTGGGATGCTGCTTTTGCTGCAAATCCTGGCTCAAAACAGGAGTTTATTGATGGGTTGCAGTTGGGTCATGAACTTGACAAGATTCTTGCCCACTACACTCAATCACACTTGCAAGTAGACGGCCCCACATCTAACATGAGTCCTTCATATATGATGGACAAAGAGGAAGAAGAGAACAGGAGATATGAGTGGAACAGATTTTGCTCCTGGGTCAATGTTGTCACTGGTCAGACTGCAGAACTATTCCAATATGGTATTTATTATGTTTGTTGCTGGTTATGTATCATCTCCTATTACATCAGCCAGTACATTTGCTAACTTGCCTTTACAGAAAGGCCAAGAGGCTAAAATTGTTGAACAGATTTGCCAGGACATCAAGAACAGCAAGGTTAACCAAGATATATTGCAAAATGCGTGTCTGGCAGCACTTCCCAGAGGTGTTTATATTCAGGCTCACAGCATGCTCCTGGGAAATCATATTCTCACCAGCTATCTATGCATGATTGATGGGTTCATATATCCAAATACTCCTTGTACCATCCATTCTGGATGGAACCATGAATCTTTGTATCCTGCCACTCATTACAAGGTGCCCTTCATTGCAGACAGCACAACTCTGCAGTTCCCTAAGCATCAGCTTGTCGTCGGCTGAAATGCGAATAAGGGTTGGATTCACAAACATCATGCTGATCCCTTCCAAGTTGGTACTTGGGTTATGGCCATGAGAGGTTGTTATAAAGGAGATTATGGTCTGGTTGTTGAAGATGACTATGACGAGATTGACTTGACCAAGCAAATGGTTGTATTCATCCTGAGGCTCAGACTTCCAACCTTCAGATCCAGTGCCAAGTGTACTGCAGCTGAACCAGCCAAGAAGAAGGTCAAGTTATCTCACCCCTCTCCTGTTAAACTTGTTGGTGCTGGAGCAATTCTGCAGCTTGCCAATCAGTTCAATTGCAAACTCAAGTTTGAGTGAATTGAACACTGCAAACAACTGGATTCCTGTACTCACCAGGAGATCAATTGAAAATGAGTGACTCTCCAGGGACAGACCATTCGGGTGGGTTCACGTTGACTGTCCAAAAGATCAGCATGCTGAAGTTGGCAGAGATGCTTCCTGACAATCTTGTAATGCTCTTCACCCAATTGGATAGTATTGAGATTCTTAAGACTTTTACGCCACCACCGTCTTCCTGGTCTTTTGAATGCAGTGAAGAGGTTGTAATTGTCCCGCTTGACTGTGGTACCCTGTTTTTGGAATTCGCACAAGAAGTGTTTAGCAAGTTGAGTATTGAGGACCCAAGCCAATGGGAAGGGAAACTTCTGGAGATTCTCCCTTTTTAATGCAGGGTTGAGTTTGTCAGCCAGACAGAGCAAGCCATTCCTTACCATTTTCTTTGAAAGAAGATGCAAGTAGGCAATATGGTGCAGTTACTAGCAGGAGTTTGACCTATCAAGGAGATCACACATACTCCAGTTGAGAACACTGTCATCAACATGATTTGCAGTGAAGTTGTCCCCTTATGTGGAAAGCAAGGATTGGTAGTAGCTGTTAGCAACTGGACTGTGGAAGTTTGGATCCCCAAGATTGCAACAATGCTCTCCTTGCATCCACACACTCTTTGCAATCTATCCCTCAACACTATTGCTGTTCTGTTCATACCCTGGCCGCCATTTGCTGAATTTCATATTGGTAACAATGAGCAAGCAATCCCTATGAACCCATTGAATCTGGTTTTAAATCAGAGTCAGGAATTGGATACAGCCTCTAGTTCCGCAGTGCCTGGGCTGCCATGTCTTCCCTACTTCACGGGAAAATCTCCTTGGGAGGATATCCTGGTCACTCCAGCTGGCTGTCCTCAGCGCAAGGGGTATTGCGAATGGGTCAAAGAAGTCAGACAGAACAAGAAATGCATCAGTGGTATTGCAGTTCTCATTGAGTACCAGACTTCCAATATGACAGATTCACCAAGGGAGTGGTTTAACTACAATGTTTTGCGCCACTGCAACAACCACCAATTTTTTCATGACAATTACATGGGCAAACAGCGTGCAAAGACCCAACAGAAGGGTGTTATGTATTATGATTTTAAGGAAGGATACATACCAAAATATACCTTGGAAGATGAGAAAGAGGCATATACCCTATGGAAGGAGAGATTGGCAGCAGAAGAACACCAGCAAAAAATGCAACAATGTCATGTCTTTGTCAATGAGCTACTTGCATAATCTGACAAGACTTGTCAGCAGTGGATCAACAATTGCCAGGAGTTGCTGATGCAAGCAGGAGTCAACCTAGTCTGCAATGAAGCGACAGGACTATATGTCTACATGGGCGACTCAATGATCACTGAAATGTCATCCCAAACTCCAAACCTGTACATTAATGATAGTCAGCACAAATCCATCAATCTCTTGCATGCATCCTCACCTACACCATTACCTTCTGTCTCAAGTCATTGGCTGCTTGACCCTTGTATTCAGGAAGGCTTAGGTTAAGGTACAGATGGGTCCAGCAATATTCGAGGATGGCTCTCCTCAGGAACTGTACCATTTCAATGGTATTTTCAAAGGAATGGCTGCAATTCTTGAAGAGCACAGTATTGAGGTACCCAAATGGGTGGAATGCAAAAAGTTCAAGTGCACTGCTCCCACAATAGACTGCTGTTGCCATTGTGTGCTTTATAATCAACCAGATTTTGCAAATGTCGAGTCAAATCTGGAGAAAGCTTGCAGGGAGTGTGGGGTCCCAGTGATATTCCTACCTAAATTTCATTGCAAACTTAACCCAATTGAACAATGCTGAGGATACGCAAAGAGATTGTACCAATTTTATCCAGAATCTTCATGTGAGGACAATCTCAAGAGGAATGCAATAGAATGTCTAGACAGTGTCCCTCTGGAGTCTATTTGCCGGTAAGTACTCTTTCCTCATAAGCGGGCAATACTCGGGCAATACTTATGCACACCTTTCAGTTTTTTTAACTGAGCACATAAATTCATTAGTGCTTATTGCAAGGGTCTCAATGGTCGGCAAGCAGCATGGGCTGCACGCAAGTACAAGGGTCATTGGATACTTCCTGAAACTGTTATGAATGACTTAGAGAAGGCAAACATATCATAGATGCAGCATATATCCTTCAAAAGTAATATATCTTAGTACTGTACATAGTAATTTTGGAACAACACTCATAATTTTTGGTTATATCTTCTCAGCTTTGATTTTCATGTATCTGAGTAGTACTCCGAGAGATGCATGGATGGGATAAGCCACAACATGCATGGAACATTTTGTGGAGCATTTTCGAAGAGAATTTGCCTATATGTGGCAATGTGACCATGATGTTACCCAGCACACATGACATTGGCAAGAGCTGGATGCTCTCTACCTTACAAGCAGCAGTAAAAATAAGTCTGAATGGCCATTTTGGCCTTGTGAGATCCATGCTATCAAATTATTCTGTTGCAATTTTAATGAGTTAGGAGTTTTAAATAAAGAAGAATTAACTTGCTACTGCATGAAGGGGTCTTTGTAATCAAATTCCGAAGCTTCCATGGTCTCAAAGGGTTCGGCTTCCATCTCAAAGTTATTAGGAGCAAGAGAAGCTTGAGCAACTTCAACTGATTCAAAAGCTTTCTTCTTCCCTTTGTACTTCTTACCTCCTTGGGATCCGTGCTTTTTTCCATTGTTGGGTTGAGAAGATGAACCAGTTTGCTGGTCCTGCTGCTGCTGGCCTTTGCCATGCTGCTTCTTCTATTTCTTCCAATTAGGATTGAAGCGGTGGCATTTAATGCTGCTGATCCAAGATTGAAGGGTGGATTGTTGCCTGGTGCTGCAATGATCCCATTCATCTTTGATCAAAGTCAAAATGTTGGAAACAGTCCAGTTGGTACCAGTTGTGGAAGTAAGAACTGAAGTTTTGAAACCTTCCCAAGAGTTCAGAAGAGCTGCCAAATAAAGGAGGACCTGGAGATTTGCATTAAGCTTGAGATCATTTTCTGCCAAGCACACTTCAGGCAAGCACTATATATGACCTAGTTAGGATAGAAAACTGATGTACCTAAACTATCCTAAGAGGTTACTTTTTGGGGCATTCTGCCCAGCCAATATTTCAGTGAGGCAGCTGCCCACCTGTGCTCAATTTTTCCAGGCAGCAGCCCATCAATCCTGTCTTGATCAAAATCACTGCCCTGTGTACCAGGCAGCTGCCTAGTCAGGGCTGGGCAGCTGCCCAACTTGTCACATGTCACAGGTGTCTGGGGTCCCTCTGGGCAGCTGCCTGCTGTTTTTCACCAATTTGGTCCTGAATTCCTCCCATCATTTTTTAGTTCATTAATTTCATGAGTAGATGGTACATTTATCTTATTGACACAATACTACCTGATATTTCAGGGCAGCTGCCTATGTTGCTGGCCATGTATCCGACCATTGATGATCTTATTGACTATTGTCCACCTTAGATAGTGCCACACTATATTTATATTACCAAAGATACCAACATATAAGTATATACATAATCAGGGCAGCTACACTACATGTATATATAATATTTATATCGCTAAAGATACCAACATAGGCTATACATAGGCTATGTACATAATCTGGGGCAGCTGCCCACCTTAGTTAGTGCCACACTATATGTATATCAACAACGATACCAATAAATCTCACTCAAGTTGGTATATGGGGCAGCTGCCCACTCAAGTTGGTATACGGGGCAGCTGCCCACTCAGGTTGGTATACGGGCAGCTGCCCACTTAGGTTGGTATATGGGGCAGCTGCCCACTTAGGTTGGTATATGGGCAGCTGCCCACTTAGGTTGGTATATGGGGCAGCTGCCCACTTAGGTTGGTATATGGGGCAGCTGCCCACTCAGGTTGGTATACGGGGCAGCTGCCCACTCAGGTTGGTATACGGGGCAGCTGCCCACTCAGGTTGGTATACGGGGCAGCTGCCCACTCAGGTTGGTATACGGGGCAGCTGCCCACTCAGGTTGGTATACGGGGCAGCTGCCCACTCAGGTTGGTATACGGGGCAGCTGCCCACTCAGGTTGGTATACAGGGCAGCTGCCATTCAGGTTGGTATATGGGGCAGCTGCCCACTCAGTTGGTATACAGGGCAGCTGCCCACTCAAGTTGGTATATGGGGCAGCTGCCTACCTCACTTAGTAGATCACAATATAATGATAATTACAAGTTAAATATATTCATATAAGCATAAAGTACCTAAGTAACAGCTACCTAAGTACATTGACATATTCCACAGATACACAATACTATCCTACAATGACATAACACTTAAGTGTTGTTCCTACGTTTCGGAAGATTCGCTATAGGTCTTGGGGCTTGAGTTACAGCCCCAGGAACATCCTCATCGCGCTTGCGCTTCTTCCCTAGTGCTCCTGTTAGCCCTCCCTGGTCATTAGGAACCTTCATACCACTACCACTCATCTTCCCAACCTTCCGGTCAAGTTGTGCTCGCTTTTTCGGCCGTCCGCTTTCTAAATCCTTGCTCACATCCCGTTGTTCCTCTGCTGGCGGAGGCGCAGTATGGACACGGCGCTTCTTCGTGGGCACAGGGACGACGGACTCCTCTTCCGGCGGACCAGCAATAGGTACGCGGCGTTTCTTTGTGGGCACAGGGGCGACAGACTCCTCTGAGTCCTCTTCTGCAACCCTTGGCTTCGCTGGCAGAGCAGCGACAGCTACGCGGCGCTTCTTTGTGGGCACAGGGGTGACAGACTCCTCTTCCTCTGAGTCCTCTTCTGTAGTCCTCGACTTTGCTGGCGGAGCAGCAGTAGGTACGCGGCGCTTCTTCATGGGCGGAGGAGCGACTGGAGCGTCGGACTCATCTGCGTCCTCTTCCGCAACCCTTGACTTCGCTGGGGGAGCAGCAATAGCTACGCGGCGCTTCTTCTTTGTGGGCACAGTGGTGACGGACTCCTCTTCCTCTGAGTCCTCTTTCCGCAGCCCTCGACTTTGCTGGCGGAGCAGCAGTAGGTGCGCGGCGCTTCTTCGTGCGCGGAGGAGCAACTGGAACGTCAGACTCATCTGCGTCCTCTTCCGCAACCCTTGACTTTGCTGGCGGAGCAGCAGTAGGTACACGTACACAGCGCTTTCTTGTGGGCGGAGGAGCGACTGGAATGTCAGACTCATCTGCGTCCTCTTCAAGAACCGCGCTGTCCACCTCTCGCTCTGGGGCATCTTCCTCTGTATCATCTCCACCGACAACCTTGAGCTGTCGCACTTCTGTAGCTGCAACGTACAATTTTGAATGAAGGACCTTGGTTAGCACCAAAGGATCTTTACCATCCAGAGACACCTGCGTTACGATCCCAACGTTCGCTCTATCTTGATAACTTAGAGCCTTTTCATCTAAGTAAATGGACTGTGTTGAGTAGTGCGTCCACACAATTAACCAATAAACTCACCTTCATCCCAAGGGACAAATTGACAAAGGTCCTCTTCAAACAGCTCGGTAGGCTTACGACCGTCATCATCGTCATCGCCGTCAGCCCACAAAGATGCCCTACCTTCCTCCTCGCTATCCCCCAATCCCTCCCGACTCATCGCTCGCGCTTCCTGTTGCCAAAAACGAATTCGATCACCTACAATCACTTTGAGGGCGTTCTTTTGGATTCCTGAAACTGCTGCAAGACCACCTGGCGCCCCAATGGCTTTCAGTCCCCGCGGGTAGTTCACGAGTTTCACTTTCTCCCTGTAACACATATCGGCGAAAGCGGGACCCCATTTCATTCGAGTGATCTTGCTGTTTGGGCACAACGTTTCTGAAATTCGCCTCGACATTCAGAGAAGCAAGGTCAATAAAGGTGAAAATTACTCACGTAAGTCGTGAACCCAGATATCCTTCACTAAAGCACGTAGCGTTGCCTTATTCGATTTATCGCCCATATACTTGTTGATGATCTTCTGCTTTTGTGGATCGAGCGACACGCCTTGCTTCTTGCACATGAGCTGGGTATGGATCATTGTCCCGTAATCAATACACTGGTCCCGCATCTGCGATGGGTTATCCTCCTTCATACCGAGGTAGTAGGGATCCGAGCCGAACGCGACTGCTCGTGCTGAGATGCCGTCAACGATCCATCCAAAACATGAGACCTGATACGTTTCCCAAACTTGTCGTCCCTATAAGCGCAGATAATGAGTTAGCGGAGAATAAACAGACAAGATCAAAACATACCCTATTGTTGAAAGGTCCCGCTATTTTGACCAGCTGTTTCTCTGACAGCCCCTCTAAACATTTCTGAGCCGTTTGGCTCGCAATTGCGGTTGAGTACCACTCGAGGATCTCCGCAAATTCCCCCTCAACATCATCCACCCCCTCACATTTGTCGCGATATGCTTCACGAATTCGTTTCTTGAAATGAGCAGTCGACTCTGTCCTGTGCTTTTGTCATTCCCAGTCCATCGGGATGTGTTGCATACGCCTGGAATGCATTCCAGGGATTCAGCGATCTTGTATCAGACACCGTATCACCAACGGCTGATAGGATGGCGGCGAACGTCTTGCCTTCCTTATCAGCCAAAGCTTGCAGATCGTCCTGATACTTTTGACGAATAGCTTGTGCTTGTGCAATCGCCGATCTCGACAAACGTCCGCCCTTATTCTTTGATTCCCCCTCTGCCCCCTCTTCATCAGTGTCGTCGTCGTCATTAGCACGGGCGTTCTGCGGAGGTCGAGTAGTTGGAACGGCAACCACCTTGCCCGTCTTACTGCGTGATTTATCTCGAGGCTTTCCGTTAGCGGGAGGCGCAGGACGAGATGATTCATCTCGGGGATTAGCTGCTTTCCTCGACCCAGTAGGCGCCGTCGCAGAAGCCCGGGATTTTGGGGAAGGAAGAGGTGCAGGTACTTTCTTGCCGGCAAGCTCCAAGAGCTTGTTTCGTCGTGCCATTCTCGCTTTCGCGATCCTATCCATCTCCTGGTCGGGTTTGTCGGGGAGAGTAGGTGGTCGAGATGGAGTGGGATGCGTTTCGTTCAGTCCCTCGCGAGACTCGTCCACTCGACGACGGAGACTGTCGGCTTCAAGTTCTACCTGCTCCTGCTCCTGCTCATCCTGCTCTTCATCTTCCTCCTGCTCCTGCTCCTGCTCATCCTGCTCTTCATCTTCCTCCTCCTCCTGCTGCTCTTCGTCTTCCTCCTCCTCCTGCTGCTCTTCGTCTTCCTCCTCCTCCTGATGCTCTTCGTCTTCCTCCTCTTCCTCCTCCTCCTCCACGTCCCCCAATGTACTCCAACCTGATGCGACTTTGTATCCTGCGGATGGGCACGGAGAGGAAGGTGGAACACTCGAAGATGCAAGCCCGCCGGTTCGATATGGCTGACGGATGGGACTGGGGGATGGTTCTTTGCCACCCAAAGGTAGCGACAAATCCTTGAACAAACGTACAAGGCTTTCCGGTGTGTCAGGAACCACCTCCTCCCGAGTGATTGCAGCGAACCGAGATAGAAACGCTTTCTTTGTTTCTAGGGTAAGCGCTTTCCTAGTCTCCTGGGACACCGTCGATGTCTCCAGCGCCTCGAGGTATTCCGACATCCTTTCATCAACAGCTTGTGCTGTGCCTAGAGATGGGCACGAATAGCGAATATTCATGAGTATTCATGAGTATTTAGCCATTCGTTACTCGCGAATAATTAGTCACGAGTGACGAATATATTCGTTACACGAGTACTTACTCGAGTATAAATAGCCAATTTTATGTCACAAATATTCGTGGTACTTTATTCATGAATATTCGCGAATATTCGCCGTTATCACGTGATTGTTAGCACGATGTGTGAGTATTCATTACTTAAGCAAACATTCAATATATAACTTAATTCGCTATGTTGAATATGTATATAATGTTATTGACATGTGACTGTAATAAAATCTGTGTGGCTTAGTGGTTATGGGCGCCGACTCTGGATTAAGGTCAGGCCTTCCTGTGATAGCTGACCAGCAGAGTTCAATTCTCAGTACTGCCACAATTTTGTGTCATGTAATAGTACTTGGAAATGTATGCAGTCTATATTTATATTATTATTAAACACTAATATAGTACTTCAACATTATTACTTACATGTTCGAGCCTATATTTAGTTTATTTGTAATGTTGTTAATTAATCACAAGTATACTCGAGTATTCGTCCTAAAATACTCGTTATTCGTGAATACCTATTCGTGAATATATGTCTGTACAAATATTCGAGTATATACTCGAGTATAAATAGTGGATTTGAGGTGACAAATATCTGTACCACGAATAACGAATATACTCGAGTATGTATTCGTGCCCACCTCTAGCTGTGCCAGTGTCCATAGTGGAGGCCATATACATCTCCTGACGTAGCTCTGCGTCCCAAATTCCCGTCCTGATGCTAGGAGGATCAGCTTCGGGAGTGTCTGGCTTGGTAGGAGTACAGGGAGGCGATTCAGGAGGAAAGAAAGATTGCGCGTGAGGGCTAGATTTGACGGAACGTTGGACGGAGGGCGTGAAGCGGAATCCTCTTGGTGAAAAGAGGGCTTAAAGGTCGTTTTGCGTCCTTTGCCTTTGCAAAATGTAAATAATATTTTAAAACTTATTAAGAGACGATCTTACCGCGTGCCTTTCCTTTCACCTGGGGCGCGTCGACAGGGGGAAGCTCTGCGATTGCTGCGTCGATTTCATCACCCAGAGCCTTCTGTGCCTCCGGTTCTCCAGGTTCCAGACCCATGATTCTCCCAAAAACCGGACGCAACTGCGCCTCGATGGAATTGTCGATCTTGTTGAGGAATTCATCGACTTTACCCGCGGGCACCTCCTTGTCGTCTTCGAAGTATCGTTTGAGAAGAGCCCAGCCCTCTCTCCGAATGTCGTCGTTTACCAAAGTCGACGTTGGCGCAGCAGGCGGAACATCGATAGCGTCCTGAGGACGTTTTTTGACACCGCGAACAACTGGAATCACAACGGATTCCATTACCAACATCGGAGGATCAGCTTTAGCTCTAGCTTTTCCTCCGCGGGTTTTGGCTTTATTCGCATTGGATATTTGCTGCATGTAGCGAGTATTCACCATGATAAGATTGGTTTTTCACGGTTGGTGGTCAATGAGTGAGTGGGTTACGGCGGAAAAATAACTGAGAAATGCGTGAGTATAAGTTCAACCAACGGTACAGTCAGGGCTTACCTAGCTTGATGAACAATGGAATATTATCCACAAGCAATCGTGATAACGACTCATGCGGCCCATTTCTGGAAACTCATTGTCTCCCATTCGTAGTTTAAGGTCGTTGCGGACCAACGGCACCTTGGAGAGCGGCCTCGTTAGGGTTCCAAGCGGTCCACCAATGTCACCTATTGTTTTCCTAAAACAGCGTCGTTGTGTCAGCTTTGACCTTCCTTTTTGGTTTATTTCACTCAATTTCTTTCATCTATATACATGTTTTAATTGGACGCGCCAGAGGCGTATTTGATGGAGGATAGTAAGCTACATATATATACAGTTGGCTAAACTACTAACTGACTAACTACAGCATGGTAAATAACAATCTTTCCCTAACATTCGAATTGAGCTGACGGTGCTATTTAATATAGAACAAATTGTTGGAGAAAGAGCCAAAAGTGGCACTACGGTACGCTACGCTTGTCCGAATCTCACAATAACCATACTAACTGATTTTCTCATCTAGCAGTTTCTCATTCGGGTGAGTTGCTTTTTCGCACGCAATTGAAGGCAGTCTCTAAGGGTATCCTCAGTATAAGGACCGAGATACGGGGAAAGTATACTCCACGTACGTTCTTTTGTGTTATCTATGGTCGGATGGTATCCCAAGTATGGTTATTTTAGGTGGGCATCCGTCTCGATGCTGGGTGGCTGCGAAAACCAAATCCATG
>ML769951.1:0-15240 GCA_009733575.1 Gymnopus androsaceus JB14
ATGAAGCAAGAAATTACATTGATATTCAGATAGATATTCAATGCCTGCACGTACCAGATTTTGCCTTCTGCTTTCCTGGATGAAAAATAAGTTAGAAAAAAAACCAAAAGTATAGTAAAGATACTAACGAACCTTTATTCCTACTAGACTCAACCTCCTCCACCATAAAGGCAGTCGCTATGGAAAATATTTGAAAACAGTACAAAATGAAACATACAATTGGTCACATACCATCAAGATAAGTCTTACCAAAACTCTCCACAAAAGCGGAAATCTCCCGATTGTGCTCATCAGAGAATCGCTCAATACCAAGCCCAGTCCCTGCAGGGATGACCTCACGAGATTCACCTTTAGACACCTTCAGTAACACCGAAAATAAGGAATTGTAACAAGGGAAAGAACTTACAAATGAAGCGCGTGTAACGCATATGCGGTAATTCCTTACCTGCCTCAGGTAGCTTATCTCCCCATCGTCCGGACATTTTATCTCGCCTCTCCTTTCGACGATTCCTACCCTCTTCCCTCAGCCTCTGGCGTGTTTCCTCCATTCTCTTCCTGAAGGCTTCATCCGGTTCCGCCCAGTGCCACTCCTTATCTTTCCACTTGCCAGACTTTTCCTCCAAGAAGGGAGACTCGGAGCGACGACGCTTGCTGAGGGGCACCACAGATCCTTCAGAGCTCGAATGGGTGTGTTGGCGTTGGCGTTTACTAGTGCGCAGTCAAACTTGTGAAAGAATGAAAAAAAGAAAAAAGATCACTTTGTTCCTGGATGCTCAGCGCCAGTCTCCAGAACATTATTTTCACTGTCAAATCCAGTCAATACCCAATAACCAAAAAAATTGCGTATAAAAACAAAGAAAACATGTAGAAACATTAGAAATACGCGTCGAAACACAAAAGAACACGTAGAAACATGCTAGAGCACGTTACCAGGGTACTTAAAGAAACCATATCCAGAGATATGGTAAACCGTACGTTGAACATTATATTGAAGGGTTAGAGGGGTTAGGCAACAACATTGTTAAGCAACGTCATCCAACAATGTCGTTTTGAACAACGTAGTCCAACAACGTCGTCGTTCAACAACGTTGAATGCTTGAAAACCGAAAAATAAAAAAATAAACCAAACCAAACCAAAAGACTTACCCAAAAAGCTCAAGCATCTCTTCATCGTCATCGTCAGTGGCGACGCTCATGGGGCCTGGCTGGGAGTCAAAGTTGAAGAGATCATCGGTAGGTATAAAAGTAACTCGTTGACCACTGCTGGACATTTGCAAGTAGTACCGAATTAATTTGTGTGTGGAATTTGTGTGTAGAATTAATGGTGATGGGGAAAGCAATAAAGACTAGACGTCGTGATGACGGTACCAACCAGACGGATGAGCGCTTACGGACGGATGGACAAATCTCGTAAGTAGATCAAAACTTTGAATACTCATCCTCGTTGCTTGCCGTCACCGTCAGCGCACAGGGCCATCGTCCGAGTCCTCGGAATCTTGAAAGCCTCCTTGAAATCCTCCTTAAAACCATCATTTCAACCACAAAACAGTACGTCTTTCCAAAATCTTCAAGTTCGATTCGCCACTATTAACATAATTTTGAACGAGCAGCAGCCATGAGTCAAAGCGCGTGGGGGAAACTGTATATTTTCAAGTCCTGTCCGCACAAATGTGAACACAGTCAGCGTTCAGACCCGAAAGACTACCCGCATCTCCGCATGTTGCCCCAAATGCCTTCTTCAGGAGGTCGCATCCGAGATCATGTCAAAGCGACGACCCAGCATGTTGATTGTAGCTGTGGCTACTCAGAAGCCTCTGAAATGCGAGAAGCGACTCCCTACGAAGAAATTCGTTCTTGGGTGATCTGGGGGAAGGTTTTGGAGCTCTATCGCCAGGATCAGTGCCAGTCAATGAAGCTGAACCAGAAAGAGAAACGGTGGTTGAAAAAGCTCAAAAATGAGGGCCTTCCGAATGCTCAATGGAACGAGATTCTTACGAATGCACCCTACTTGCCTGATCCGCTTATCAGTCCCTGGTCGCATGGAGGAATTGGTCCCTCCTATGATGACTGTCAATATCCTGATATCCCATTACATCCCAGTGTTATTACCAGCTGCATTCCATTTAATGCCATAGCGGCTGCACAGGGACTTCCGGCTCTTTCCAATGGACAGCGTCAGGACCAGCCCAGATTTCTTAGTAAGTTTTGAGTCTCTCAAATAGATCTTTGCCAAGTCAGCTGATTCATTGTAAGTTCCTATCGGCTCAATACTTGATCAACCGTCCAGCTACCCCATCTGGCAGTTAGTATCCCTGTGTTGAAATCCCACCCAATGCACTCAACCTCGCTCAGTACCCTCAGATTGCACTTGAGACTATTGGGCAGCCGGTACTCCAGCTTGGACCTGCTCTAGCAGCTCCACCGATCGCTTTTCCCCCACCCCTAGTTCTCCAGTCACTTGGACCATCTCTGCCTGCTGATCCAGCGTCTGCTATAGCTTCCTCATTGGACATTCCGAGTTCACCTGTAGCCACCTCCTCCTACACACCTCCTCCAATTGTTTCTGATTTTCCTCAGACCTCTTCATTCCAGGAGTCAGTTGAGAGATCTCCGCCGATTGACATTCCCAGTCCACCTGCAGCCACTCCTGTCCACACACCTCCCGTCCACACACCTCCCGTCCACACACCTCCCGTCCACACACCTCCACCATTTGTTTCCGATTCTCCACAGATCCCTTCATTCGAGGAGTTGGTTGAGAAATTGGCTATGAATGACTCCCTACCAGGGATGGCCATGCTCCTTCAGGAGTTTCAGCGCATTCGAGTTCCGCTTCCCAGTTATCAAGCTGAAGGTACCACTAGACCTTCTATGGTTCTTCCTTGCTACCAATCATTATGGGATCCAGTGAAAACAGAGGATCTCCATACACATGTTCCAAAGAACATCCTTTACTGCCTGCCCCTCAGAGAACTTCTTCCTGAACCAATTACGAATCTTGAAGAAGCCGAGAATGAGCTCAGGCACAGATATTATTGGACCACGGAAAAGGTCGATTTCAGCACCCCAGCGAGACTGGATTTTGCAAGGAAATGGCAGCAGGACTCGCTGATGCAACGCATCATGCACTTGGATATTCAGGAGAAAAGGGAAGAAATGAATATTGGCTGGACTCTGCCTACAATGGTAGGGGCAGCTCCACGTCGCATACCATATAGCAGTCGAAAGGAAGAGGTTGATATCGGGGGTTGGCCTGGAGTTCGTATACTAGGGTCAGAATGGGTATGTGATATGTACATGTTTGGCCTCAACTTCTTCCACTTACAGTTGAACAGATATTGACGTTATGGCGACTAGCAGACCTTGGCACAGATATAGATTTCATGGCTCTAGAAGATTTCATGACGCTCATGGATAAAGGCACTACTATTAGATGGCTCTGCCGAATGGTCATTAGGACCGTTTCCTCTTTGTAGGCGGCAGTTTTGATGATTCCCACATGGTTGCTTATACCAAATGGAGGAATCAAGCGCAATCTAGGTGAAAAAATGTTAACATGCGGCCGTTTCCCACGTTTTTGCGATGACCCGTATTGGGTGAAGGAGAGAGGGTGGCACCCATGTTGTATAGTGAAAAATGATCGTATGATGTAGACGAGGATGAATCAGGTAACAGATCAGGTGACGATGCATGTGATTTGATGGCAAGTGAAATTTGTATGGAATAAGACAAGTTATATATGAAAGTGATTGTATTGATCATGTGAGTATGAATCAGGTGAGCGTTTGATGGAGTCATGTGATGGTAACGGAGAAATTGATATGAAATTATATGATTTGTATTGTATTGTAATTGATGATTTTGCATAGCCCGATCTACTATTAGATGGCTCTGCCGAATGGTCATTAGGACCGTTTCCTCTCTGTAGGCGGTAGGGGGGGTTAGGGGGGGGGGGGGGGTTATTAGGACCACTAAGCTGTTTGCGCGCGAGGCGATGACGTGAACGCCTCCTGGTTACGAGATCCCGCATAAAGTTGCCAAAAAAGGCAAAGTTGCCAAATTTTTTTATATGGTCTGAAAGATACACCTCCCGCCTACCCAAAAATATTTACGCAGACCAGTGGCTACCAAAGTTCCCACGGGAGCGCTCAGCGAAAACGGCGCCTCAAAAATCTAGGTAGTCCCAATGTTAGCTTTGCGGAACTCGTGACACCCGGTGACTGGCCAAAAAACATTACTCACCAGCATCCCAGGACCCCCTTGCACACTTTACCAGCTCCGCATGACAATCCCTTCACTACTTGCCGCTCCGCAGCTTGTTGTACCTGAAACGAGCAAAATTTGGTGAGTATAAGTTCCGCTGGCCATAAAGTTACCAAGAGCAATCGGATCGGCATAAAATTGGGCATGTACCTTCACCATAGTCCAAAATACTCTAGGCTATTCATACGACCCCTACTTCCTATAACCATGCCCGCCGCGGCAGCGTACAAGTTGAACTAGACAAAAAATAACAGTCAGTTTTCGTATTGGGCTAAAGTTGCCAAATGAAAAGTAAAGTTCCCAAATCTTGGTCCGGAGGCTCCCCGGGGTCACTACTACTGGCAGATATAATGTTGGGACCATCCGAGTATATTTGAGCTTATACCGTAGAAATAACTGAAACACTCCACCCATTCCCTACTGAACCGTCAACGTAGCGGAAAGTTGGGAGTTCAACTCTAAAAAGGTTCGAATTGTGTATTTAGGGCCTCCAGGGTACCTAGTACTTGGAAATATAATTCAGAGTCAATACCTTTTAAAATGCACCGGCGGTGAGGCCAAGAATACATGACATACCAGTGACATCAAGTTGGGCGCTTACCAGCTTATACCAAGCACCGACTACAAGCCACATCTACCAAACGCTGTATCCACCTCATACGTAGTATAACGCAACCAGAAACAACGGAAATATTCGTCATTTTATCTGAAGCCATGGAACCGGCCAACGGAAATGGCGCCTCAAAAATCTAGGTAGTCCCAATGTTAGCTTTGCGGAACTCGCGACACACAATGACTGGCCAAAAACCATTACTCACCAGCATCCCAGGACCCCTTTTGACACTTTCCTAGCTCCATTTGATGATAGCTCTATTATTGCCTGTTTTGCACCGTGTTTGAACTGAAAGAGCAGAAATTCTGACACTCAAAGTTGTAACGCCTACAAAGTTGTCAGGAATCATGTACACACCTTGAATAGGACCCATAGCACTCCATGGTAGCCGCACGGCCCACATTAACAACCTCCGAACTCGCCGTGGTAGCGTATAAGTTGACCTAGGCGAAAAACAGGCCTCGGAATCGTAAATGCCACAAAGTTGCAGGAACGTACCCGAAGCTCACCAGACTTGGTATGTAGGCTCCACAGGGTCCCCGCTACCTATGAATAATATCCTGAGACGATCACTTCAAATGCGCACTTATACAGTAACAAGGAACCAAACACTCTACCTTATTAAGGTCGCACAGTCAAATGCTCACGAAGTTTGCATGTCAACTCCGAAGGAGGCCAGATTGCGTTTTTGAGGACCTTTAGGTAACTAGTACGTGCACCAAACATCCGAGGTCAGTGGCATTCAAAATGCGCTAGCGGTGAGGCTCAATATACGAGACTTACCAGCATTACCAGTACGGGCGCCTAATCGACTGACCCACCAAAACTTGACTGGCCAACTCAACCCTCAAATCCTCGATGATCCATTCCAATTACAATGGATGGCGTTATTTGCTAATCTGTTCATGAAGCAGTTAGATCCTTGCGTGGAATACTCAATCATGCAATGTACCTCAGAACACGGTTGAACCGTTCAGCCCATTCACAGACCAGCCAGCTATACCACAATTTGTAATTAGCCTAAATACTTTAGGTATCTAATGAATCCGCGTAACCGCTGAGCAGACACAAAAACCGCCGGAAATTTCCGTCATTTTATTATAACTGCTCATCGCGTCCTAGTCAGATCCAGATCCGCACACGGGACTTGACGAGCAGCGTAAGGAAGACAAAAACAACCAGAGTCTACCAAGATGTTAGTCTCATTTAAACACAATGGAGCATTTTGAAAATGAGAAGATGCACCCCGTACAACCGTCAATTGTGCACTTTCTTCCGTTCAAAACAATTTCAGCTCCAGCAATGGAAGCGAAAAGTCTGTCCAATGGAACAGGTGGGTGAGGGTCAGGGTTAGGATCAGAGTCACCTAATGCAGCAATTGCCGCTAGTAATTTTTGAGGGACAGGGAAGCGAGTCTCGGGCAGCGTAAATGTAGAACGGGAGTAGTGCAATTTTTTTGTGCGCTACAATATGGTGGTACGGAGCTATTCCGCCACACTCTACACACAATAACTTTATTAACTTTATAACTTTATAACTTGGGTCCACCATTATCCCGTACCGGACCAGGTAGGCTCGTATTCCATTGTCAGTCTGTCCCAAAAACTCCAATGTGTTGGCCAGGGTCATAGGGAGCTCCTCAACCACGGGTTTCTCCTCTCCTTCGGAAGCGTCATCTAAAAAACAATTAGATATGCTTCAAACGTTTCATACAAAGACTTACCAGCGCTATTATCGTCATCCTGCTCAGCAACGAGCTCGGTGATATCAGCATCTATAGGACATGAAATAAGTACTCTATCAGGAATACTCATACCGTGGACTTTGGAGTGTTTACGGGCACCGAAAGCAGACGGCTCGTAAGGGAATATGTAAGTAATAGGGCCGGACGCCTATACTTGGGAAAAATGGTTAGTAATGGATGCAGCGGTATTGACCAGAAACGAAACGAAACTTCCGCTTCCGTCCAACTTCCGTCTGATAATATCATTATCACTAGCGATAACAGTAGCCAGACCTCCGTGAGCTTCCGTCAGCTCCCCGGATCCCCCGGTTAAGAGTAAGTTCAGGTAAACAATTGTACCACTAAATAAAGAATGAAGCAAATAAGAGAATGTTTCATGCAGCTAGACACTTGCTAGTTCGGCCTGGCTGCTACATATACTTATGCATAACTGTCTGGAGCAATTTTTGCATTACTTACTTTTCAAAGCTTTGAAGCTATTTAGAGCCTGTAGGCTGCTACATGCTACAATCTTCATTCAAAATGGCCATATGGTTACAGTAACTTGTGATTGTAATCATACAGTAGCTTTTAAGTAAGTGCCATACTGCAATCACTTGAAGAATGAGCTGAGGATGGAAAATAAAGACACATACGCGTCAGCGCTTATTTCATTTCAATGGGCCAACAGCTAGAAGTGACCAACAGTCACAAAAGAGCTGAGAAACGAAACTTAGATGCTGTTCCGGGCCCGCCCCTTAAGAACGAAACTTCGGTGTATTATCTGTAAGATATCGTTATCTATATAGATAAGGCGGAAGTTTCGTTTCGTTTTTTGTATATACTCGATATGTCCGTGGAGGATTCATGAAAACCCCCTACAGAGTGCTCTCTGCTTGGCGTCCGAGATCCCCTTGGATGAATTGTCGAGCCAATTACCTAGCGCTGCAAAGCCTCGCTAGGTAATAATAACCAGGCGAGCCCAATTATTTACTCCACCGAACGAGTTCAGTGGATTCCAGGAAGTAGAAGGGGAGGAAGAGTCCAGAGTGGCCGTAGTGAAGGAAGAGATAGAGAGCGACGGCAAAAATGTTCCAGTGCTTATCAAAATCAATTCTCACAGCTGTTGAGTTAGGGCGCTTACAACTTGTTTCCCAACCTCTCACTGAACACGTTCGGTGAATTGATAGCTGGTAAATACCGGCGTCCCGACCACCATCTCTCCTCTGTAAAACGACCCAAATTCAGGTCGTTTTTTCTGCAGCACACATACTCGTCCGTCCACCCTGCAAACAGTCGGCAAGTCCAAACTCAACTCAAATGCCCAAGTACGTGTCTTTCAGTACACAGAACACACCAAAATACTGATCGTTTCTGCTAGATTCAAGTGTCATATATCAGGATGCGCATATCCTTCGGCATCTACTAAGAACTCGCATTCGCGAGCCTACTATCACAGTACCAAAGTAACCTACAGAGGACACGAATTTTGAAGACGTTCAACGTTCAGCTCTCCTTCCAGACCCTTCTGCAGAACCCGTTTATCATTGTAATGTCAAGGGAGTTTTTGACTACTGGAGCGTGATCCACTTCCATGTCGTAGAATTGAGGCGTATTTCCAAAGGTTCGCTCTCATATTACTCGATCGTTGACGTCGATTGACTTTCGCTTAGAATTCACCGATCCTCCTCCTCCAAAATCGACATCAACAAATGGAGCTGCAGGACCATGTGCACAAGAAGCGAGCGAACCCGTTGTACCAGAGGAAAAACCACCAAAGACGCTGATGGAATGAGCAGTATTGATTTTGAATACACCAAATCCGACGTTGAAGGTACGCCAGATTTCTTGATCCTGTGCATCTCAGCCAACTCTTATCTACCTAGGTCGAGCGTACTCGGTATGCAGTACGCTCGGCGCTCTTCTCACTCTCTACAACGCCCAAAATGATGACTCGTTGGAGATAAGGAGCTTCCGATGACTATTGGAGACGAACCATCATCAGGAGGCGCAGGGGCGGGAGTAGAGGAGAATATATATAGTGAAATGCTGACCGGCATTTGTGGCTTGCTTTCCAACCACGACGACCGCCGTCAAATCTCCAGTAGAGACATCTCTAGACTCGGGGCTCAGTTTGGCTCCAATATCGATAGGTACGTTATTTCTTCACCTTTATCTTTATCAACTAACCTCCTTCTCTCTAAGAATAACCGAGCCAGTGAGGCGTAACTCTCACTCCCTCCTTAACCTCCCCTCTCAGCCAAATGCAAACCAATCTTTTCTACCCCATCCAATCCTGCCTTTGCAACAGAATCTTCCCTTATCTTCGCTGCTCTTTGGGATTCTACCACCAATGACTTCCTTTCAGCTTCTGGCTACGGTGGACTCGGGGCTATTGTAGTTGAAATAGGCGTCGCGGCGTTGGCATTGGCGTCGATACCGCAAGTCAATCTCGATTTTCGAGAGCGGAGATTGAGAGAGTTCGTGGAACTTGGGCGGTCCAGCCATGCGATCGAGGTCCCAGGTATGTCATTTTCCATTCTGTCAGCTTTGTTCTGAGTTTACAACTTAGTTTTGCTTAGGGATCAAACTAGGATGTCTCCATTGAACCACGGCTACGGGAGTAGCAGTGTACCTAGGTGTCTGACTCTTTCACCTTATTCGAGTTGGGCTTCGGCTTTAGCTCCGTCTCGCGGAGCTTCTTGCATCTACACCTGGCTCTAGTCGCGACATATCCAACGCTTGAGTTACTGCCTCGAATGGTCTTGGCCGAATGACAGGTCAACTCAGCAAAGTTAAATCGAAATTTGGAGGCCTCGCTTGAGAAGAAGATCAAGAGGATTTGTGGAACTTGGGGAACAGGATCCGATACGGGAGCGGTATGCAGTATTTTTTTCTCTAATTCTTCTTTCTTTCCAACTGATACGCTCTGGTCAGTAATCCTTAGAGGTCTAGGCGCATAAGAACGAGAGGTATACCGCGGTTTCCGCCCCGGTTATCTAAATTCGAGACCCAATCGGCTCCTTCATTGGCTGCCTCTGCATCGACTTTGACCTCCAAACACGTCCTTGTCCCTACGCTCCCAAGCGGTATCGCGGAAGCCCGTTATCCAGAGCCTTTTCCCAATGCGTCGACAGTCGCATGGGTATGGTGCCTTCCTTGCCGCCGCCCGGAATTTCGAATCCTTCGATCCACAAGCCTGGCGCGACTCGGATATCAAGCCCCAATCCAATTTGCCTGCCTAATTCGAACGCTCTTTGAAACGAAACCGCGACCCGGAGAGGACGTAGAATGTAGGATGAGTGAGTCTTCTTGCACCGAGTGTACGTTGATACTGATATTTTATCTCGCTAGAAATTCGTGTTACAGCGCCCTGATCTTTCCCTAGTTCTTTCGATGGATTAGGTATGTCCTTTTACCGCCTTTTGCTTAGCTTTTACTCAGGTTTACTCTAGAGAACGATAGCCCTCAACGTCCTAGCTTATTCAAGGAGGAAATACTTGAATTCGGTGTGTGCTTTGCTTTCTAAATCCAACATGGACTCATTTTCCACGATTCAAGCAATCTCTACATTGACTACAACGCCATCATCCATAACTATTCCCAACGCAAATGTTGGCGATCCTCACTTTCCTCTATCCAACATTCACCTCCATCTTCTCCTACGTCGACTACCTTTTCACCGAAATCCCGCACAAAAAGCTCTATTTTTATAGCTGTAGATGGTGTTGCGTTCAGCGTAGTCGTAGCTTCCGCGGGAGGTCGAGGTCGTGTTATCAGGCTACAATGTTCCTGGGGAATGAGATCATAGATTCATTGCAGGCAAGAGAGTAGGACGGCGGTGAAGGAGGAAGAGGAACCATATACAGTGGCGCTGGTGGAATCAAGGGAAGGGCAGCCACTGGAAAATGCTGGCTCGAACTCGCCTCAGTCGATAGAGGCAAGGACGAGGGAGGGGAAGAAGACTAGCCGCGAGACAGAGCAAGAGGTACCCGAGGTTGAATGTGATGCAGAGGTGGAAAAAGTGGAAGAAGTCAAACGCAGCTCTCGCAAAACTGGGAGCATTCGTAAAGTCTGCGGAGAAGTTATATATAGCAAAAGCAGGAGCGGATGAAAGTGGCCTGAATTCGGGCCAAAAACGCTCCTGAGAGATGATAGAATATGAGTTGATAGATGTGATAGAGCTCGAGACGTAGCTCGAAACGCACTGTGGCGTTGCTACCTATATATATTAAGGATGATAGAACAACAACTTGAACAAGGAAAGTTTTATGCATGAAGTGACGTTGAGCGAATGAGGTAATTATGCAGTGCAACCGCACCTTCAGGAGTACCCAAGATATGAATTGGGTCAGTTATGGTTGTGACCCTCGCTTCATCCTTCATCTCTTTAATCAGCGCACTGACTTTAGCATCTCCACTGTCGTTAGGTCGATAACCGCGAGTCAGAAGTTCATCCTCATTAAATGGGCCGTAGTAACGAAGGACAAAGTAAGGTCCAATCATCACAATCCACTCGATTGAGAGGTCGTCGGGAAGAAAACCAGATTTAATGGCTGACTTGATCTGGTCGCCGCCCTGAATAGATGCAAGACTCAAAGCGTTTCTGAAGTCGGAGTCTTGACAAATCGTATCTGGGCTAGGAAGAGACTTCATGCACTCCACTGCTACTTTGGCCTCTGCACCTCCCTGGAGCCTTATTCCACCATCGCGAGGAAGTTTCCCCAAACCGATGTCTGGGATGTTATGTCGTTTGTCCGATTTTTTTCGGGGATTCCATGGAATTCTCAATTGCGGGATGATCATAAATTTTACGCCATGTTCCTGCTGGAGGATCCCTTTATGCATGTACAATGCCTCGTTGAGAACACCGTATGATCTGCTCTCATCCATAGGACTTTGAAGAATGTTGTGGACTCCGTCTGAAAGATCGATCAACTGATTGTTGCTCTGTTAGAAATATACAATTCAGAGCATGCCTGAAAAGATCGCAAAGTCATACCAAAGGACAGAGGTGTACTTCAGAAAACGACATTGTCTGAAGAGCACTCGAGATGCGTAGATACTAAGATAGAATACAATAATACAATTATACATGCGCAAAGATTCCCGGGCCGGAACAGATAAACCTCTAAAACCAACGGTCAACAAACCCAAATTACCGCCTCACTTGAACTAACATGGTTTGTCTCATTGCCATTTCATCTTCTTTTTTTTTGCTGATGTTACACAGAGCTCACGCTACGTAAAAGGCTACGCGATTGACTGGGCAAAGATTGCTCAAGTTCTTGAGCTTGAATACAACGAAGAGAATATCGATCGAATCCAAGGAGGTGTCTTCAATATCTTACAGTTCGTTCGAAGAGAAAGTCATGCATGCAGGAATACCCATTCATTTTGCACCGCACGTCCTCTTACTCCTAAAACCTCCAAATCGGTCGTGGTGATCTCTGGGGGCTTGGAATCGTTCGGTTTAGATTTAGAAGAGTTGAAGAACAAATCTTTTCAATATCCGGATTACATGGTATCACTTGCGGAACATTTTTTGGAGGGGCCCGATGTTTTTGAGATAGTAGATTACGAGGACCCGCGTGCGTAACTTTTGCTACTTGATCCAAACCGAGGAACTTAACTTCAACTCACAGTTATCAGCGTACCGGATTCGTCCTTGACTTTGGCGTCCTCTTTGGGTTTCCATTGAAGGAAGTTGTTGTCTGAGGCTTTGTACATGTATTTGGCAGACCAAATCACTGTTTTCATGCACCTACCTACTTTGAGCATAGTGGCGGGAAAAATTCGGGTTCTCGAGCGAGGATTGATCTAATTCGAGCTCGGGGAGTGTTTAGTTCTTATTGAGTACAGCCCCATCGGAAGCATATGAAGGCGCAGAATGGCGGCGCCGTATACGAAGTGGTCTGGAAGAGGTGTGGAGGTGAGCCCGAATTTTGCGTTACTTCACCTCGTTTATTTTGCTCATTCTTTCTCTCTGATCTCCTTCCCTTCGTCCGCAGGTATCGGAGCAGTAAGCGACGAAGCCAGTGCAGATTCCACTGACTCAGAATACACGAGCTGCTTCCGAGGTTTCTAGGGCTTAATGCGTCGGTCAGGGTATGGATAGGTGTGGTGAGAAGAAGGAGGCTAATACTATAGATAAAAGGGAGAGAGGCATGAGTGAAGAAGGCAAAGCTGGAGCTGGAGGCTCAAAGCTAACCTCTGCATCGTCTTCAGAAGGTACTATCCCTGGTCCAGCTCCCACTACTTTTACAACGAAGCAGGGTATCGGCGGCCCTTCTTCCTCGTCTCACAGAAAGGAACCCCTCCTGCCGTCTAGGGAATGGTATCGCCTCCTCGCTGGAATTCCCACTTGTGCCGTGTTGCAGAGATACCTAACAGGGGGATGGGGAGCGTTGATGCTGTGACCGATGCCGCGGAATCAGATAATACACGGCTTGTTGAAGTATGTGTTCTGTCTATTTCCTTTCTTCTTTACCTTGGTCTCACTAACGTCCCGTCCCATCCCGTCCTTCTCCGTTTCTCCCTATCCCATCCCAAATGCAGTTCTCCCCAAACCCGACCTGGACCTCTCCACACACGGAAGGCCTCGCATACGAATACCTGTCGAGCGCCGCAGCGAGGTTTTTATAGCATATCTTTACTACGGCGGTGTACAATTACAGGCATGTCAGGCTGATAGCTGGATAGGCGGATATTTTCTAACCCTTTCTCGGCCTCCTAGCAGCTTCTCCGCTTTCCCTGCGGTCATTTTGTGGGATTTTGAGCACCCAGACCATCCCATTCTGCATTGTTGTCTTTCGTGCACCTCCGTCAGCTCGGTCAGCTCCCTTCTTACGGCTTCCCTCGCAAATGAACGCCGCCGTGGTCTGGTGCTCGAGAATAGTTCACTTCACGTGGGTCATTCGGGATAAGGAGGAGAGGGAGAAACATGCTTTAGATGAGAGAGTGGAGGACCTTGCGATCGCAAACGAACCACCGTTAGATGCTGAAATCAAAGTAATTCCTTCATCTTCTTGTTCTCTGACTTGAAGCTGATATTTTGCATAGAAATCCCGTCTCCCTGCTCATATGCAACTCCTTGTCAGCCCCAATCTACTCCCTTTGATACCCGTAAATCAACGTCTATTCAGCTTTTCCTGTCCTCGCCTCCTCAACCTAGTACATTGGCATACGCGTCGCTGTATTTGGACGCGCTGGGAAACCCTACGGCTCCTGCTGAATCTGACCAGCTAACGTGGAAGAAGATTCTCGACGAGGATCCTTATAAAGGAGATCACTGGGTTGGCGTACCTGGCGGAATACCTCTGCGTAAACGCAGAGCGTCAGTATACAGTGAAGACAATGAGGATCTTGAAGACGACTTAGATGTATCACCTTCACTATCACCTCTAGACTCTGATGACCTCGCACTAGACGTGGTTGCGGCTGTCTTGGATGGCACAAGCGGACTTGACGAGGATAGAGATCAGTACGACATGCGAGACTTTTCTCAGATGGTCAGCCGTGGCGTTTTTCATGGTAAATTTGCTGATCAAGAACAAGAATCTCTGCGCCGTATGATTTTTGGTTATAGTCTTGTCTCTCGTGGCCGTATGGTGCGTTTCAAATTTCCATTTAATTGCAGAGTCTGACTATGTAACAGGAACGATTTTTCAAAGGCCAATCCCTCTCCCCCTCATCTGTATCCCTCACTGCTCAGAGTGCTCTCGAAATCGAAGGGCTTCCAGACCTCCATACGCGCCTCCTCTGTCGTGAAAGCCTGGTTTTTGGAGGACCGAAAGGCGATCGCGTAGCTTCATATCTACTTGGTGTTATAAGGAACATTGCAGGGATCAATGTTTACGAGGAATGGTTGGGCCAGGATCCCAAGTTCCAGAAAAGATTCGTTCGATAATTGGCTCGTTCCCTGTCTCCCGATGCGTTCAAGGTAATTGACAAACGCCAGGGGTTAATGGATCATCCTAGGGATGGACTAGGGATTGAAACCCTAGGGTAGGGTAGGGTAGGGTAGGGCAGGGTAGGGTAGGGCAGGGGAGGGTAGAGCAAAGTAGGGCAGGGCAGGATAGGGCAGGGTACAATAGGGTATGGTAGGGTATGGTAGAATAGAGTATAGTGAGGTAGGGTACAGTAGGGCAAGGCAGGGTAGGATAGTATGAACATTGCACTAGTCTATTGTAGAAGGACAGTGTGTGTATACATGTATACATTGCACCTGTCCATCATAGAAGAACAGTATGTGTGTTAGGGTGCATCTCACATCATCCGACGCATCCAAACGTTGACCAGTCCTGGTTAGATTGGCATAATTGAGAATACAGGAATGCGGCGAGTTCATAGAAGACATGGAGGCAATCCTTGGGCATGATCCTCTCCGCTCGCTACCAGCCTCCGAGTTACGGCTGAGCTAGTTTCTTCTAACTTTTCGAGTGCTTGAATTCTGAAATCGGGAGGCTTAGAGAACTGGGACTAGAATCAATGAAGCAACTGCTTGGCGACGTTCTATTGTAGCAGCGGGAAGATCTGGTTATGAGTGCATGAAGGGACGAATCGACCTGGAGCTTATGGCTTGGGCAAAGGTAACAATGATGTGTATGCTTATGCTGTGGTAGACAGCTCAAAACATGAT
>ML769951.1:16163-30655 GCA_009733575.1 Gymnopus androsaceus JB14
GAAGGACAGTGTGTGTGTGTGTGTGTGTGTGTATGTGTGTGTATGTACGCATTGCACTTGTCCATTGGAGAAGACCACTGTGTGTATGCATGTACACATTGGACTTGTCCATCATGGAAGAAACAGTGTCTTGTATGCCATTTCTCTCTTGCTTGAACCATGCTGGGCGATAGGTCTTGAGGATAACACCAAAAAGAAAATCATTCCTACCAGCGAACAGGTTCTGAAGCTCAGAGAATACTTGGAGCTAGATCAGAATGAGATTCCGCTCAAGTGGTACCGGGAACCATATCCTGCCGAGCGTTTTTGAGGTATGTATACTGGCTCTGTCAACTCTCCTTTACGTACTCAACTTTTAACTTTCAGAGTGCCTCTCGTTTATGCTTTCTTGTCAACAGTGTACTATTAGTTTTTTAATAGAGTTGTACGCCTCACTCATCGACACATCCCTTTCAATCCATTTCTACATCACATTACATTTTCCCCTCTTCCAATTGACCTTGATTCCCCGTTCCCTTATTCCCCAGTTTCCGCTGTGTGCATTCTTATATCCATATTCTCATGCCTACTCTTACTTACTTTCCGAAGGTTTAAGAGGAAGTGAAGGTGAAGGTTGCGTCCGGGCCTTCAGTATGTTGCCAGAACCGAGCCAACTCTGCGAGAAGCTTCATCCACTTCTTATTGACCTACGGGATTGCGTCAAAAGGTACCCAACATCACTAGAACTGGAACCAAATTGGATTCCGGAGGAATAAGCTTTTGCCACGGTCTTTTCCCCACATTTTGTAGCCTACAGTTGGTCGCTAATATCAGTTAATGGATCATCCTAGGGATGGACTAGGGATTGAAACCCTAGGGTAGGGTAGGGTAGGGTAGGGTAGGGTAGGGCAGAGTAGGGCAGGGCAGGATAGGGCAGGGTACAATAGGGTACGGTAGGGTATGGTAGAATAGAGTACAGTGAGGTAGGGTACAGTAGGGCAAGGCAGGGTAGGATAGTACGAACATTGCACCAGTCTATTGTAGAAGGACAGTGTGTGTATACATGTATACATTGCACCTGTCCATCATAGAAGAACAGCGTGTGTGTGTGTGTATGTATGTGTATGTACCCATTGCACTCATCCATTGGAGAAGACCACTGTGTGTATGCATGTACACACATTGGACTTGTCCATCATGGAAGAACAGTGTCTGTATGCATGCACACATTGGAATTTTCTATCGTAGAAGGACGGTGTGTGGATGTATGTACATATTGCACTTGTTGGTCACAGAAGAACGGTGCATATGTGCATATACACATTGCACTTGTCCATCGTAGAAGGACAGTACATGTGTGTGCATGGACACAATGCCCTTATTTATTATAGAAGCATAGTGTGTTATGTGTACACATTGCACTTTTCCATCTTAAGAGGACAGTGAGTGTGAAGACAGATGGGAATATACTTGAACAAAGTACTAGTAAGTGTACTATACTAATTAGTTCAATGTTGTATCTTGCCTTGATACAGAGCGTCCGTCCATGATGGATGAGAGCGTACTTGGTACTTGAATGAAGTACTAATAAGTGTAGTACACCAATTAGTTCAATATTGTATCTTGCTTTGATACAGACTGTCCATCCACGACGGACAGGAGTGTACTTGAAGAAGTACTATTAAGTGTAGTACACTAATCAGTTCAATATTGTATCTTGCCTTGATACAGACTGTCTGTCCACGATGGACAGGAGTGTACTGGAACAAAGTACTAATAAGTGTAGTACACTAATCAGCTCAATGTTGTATCTTGCCTTGATACAGACCGTCCATCCACGATGGACAGGAGTATACTTGAACAAAGTACTAATAAGTGTAGTATACTAATCAGTTCAATGTTGTATCTTGCCTTGATACAGACTGTCCAAGACAGACAGGAGTGTACTTGAACAAAGTACTAATAAGTGTAGTACACTAATTAGTTCAATGTTGTATCTTGCCTTGATACAGACTGTCCGTCCACGACGGACAGGAGTGCACTTGAACAAAGTACTAGTAAGTGTAGTACACTAACTAGGTCAATGTTGTATTTTGCCTTGATACAGACCGTCCATCCATGATGGAAAGGAGTGTACTTGAACAAAGTACCAGTAAGTATACTACAATAACTACTTCAATGTTGTATTTTGCCTAGTTACCAGTTAAACAAGACATTGTATGGTTAATATATGCATGGCCACAAGTAGTATCATCATTACCCTGAACTTAAAGCTAAAGGAACAAAAGTTGAAAGTTTTAGTTGAACATGTGATTTAAAGTTGAAGTTAAAACACGAAGTTGAATTTCAAGTTAAAGTTGGAATATTTGGTGAAATATGGTGCCATATGCCTTGATGCAGACAGTCCGTCCACGATGGACGGGAGTATACTTGAACAAATTACTAGTAAGTATACTACATTAACTAGTTCAACGTTGTATCTTGCCTTGATACAGACAGTCCGTCCATGACGGAAAGGAGTGTACTTGAACAATAGTACACTAATTAGTTCAATGTTGTATCTTGCCTTGCAAGATACAGACCGTCTGTCCACGACGGACAGGAGTGCACTTGAACACAGTACTAATAAGTGTAGTACACTAATTAGTTCAATGTTATATCTTGCCTTGATACAGACTGTCCGTCCATGACAGACAGGAGTGTACTTGAACAAATTACTAATAAGTATACTACAATAACTAGTTCAATGTTGTATCTTGCCTCCATGCAGACAGTCCATCCACGATGGAAAGGAGTGTACTTGAACAAAGTACTAATGAGTATAGTACACTAATTAGTTCAACATTGTATCTTGCCTTGATACAGACCATCCGTCCACGACGGACAGGAGTGTACTTGAACAAATTACTAGTAAGTATACTACAATAACAAGTTCAATGTTGTATCTTGCCTCAATGCAGACAGTCCGTCCACGACGGAAAGGAGTGTACTTGAACAAAGTACTAATAAGTGTAGTACACTAATTAGTTCAATGTTGTATCTTGCCTTGCAAGATACAGACCGTCCGTCTACGATGGACAGGAGTGTACTTGAACAAAGTACTAATAAGTGTAGTACACTAATCAGTTTAATGTTGTATCTTGCCTTGATACAGACTGTCCGTCCATGATGGACAGGAGTGCACTTGAACAAAGTACTAATAAGTGTGGTACACTGATTAGTTCAACATTGTATCTTGCCTTGATACAGACCGTCCGTCCATGACGGACAGGAGTGTACTTGAACAAATTACTAGTAAGTATACTACAATAACTAGTTCAATGTTGTATCTTGCCTCAATGCAGACAGTCCATCCACAATGGAAAGGAGTGTACTTGAACAAAGTACTAATAAGTGTAGTACACTAATTAGTTCAATGTTGTATCTTGCCTTGCAAGATACAGACCGTCCGTCTACGATGGACAGGAGTGTACTTGAACAAAGTACTAATAAGTGTAGTACACTAATCAGTTTAATGTTGTATCTTGCCTTGATACGGACTGTCCGTCCATGACGGACAGGAGTGCACTTGAACAAAGTACTAATAAGTGTGGTACACTGATTAGTTCAACATTGTATCTTGCCTTGATACAGACCGTCCGTCCATGACGGACAGGAGTGTACTTGAACAAATTACTAGTAAGTATACTACAATAACTAGTTCAATGTTGTATCTTGCCTCAATCCAGACAGTCCATCCACGATGGAAAGGAGTGTACTTGAACAAAGTACTAATAAGTGTAGTACACTAATTAGTTCAATGTTGTATCTTGCCTTGCAAGATACAGACCATCCGTCCACGACGGATGGGAGTGTACTTGAACAAAGTACTAATAAGTGTAGTACACTAATCAGTTCAATGTTGTATTGTGCCTTGAGACAGACCGTCCATCCACGACGGACAGGAGTGCACTTGAACACAGTACTAATAAGTGTAGTACACTAATCAGTTCAATGTTGTATTGTGCCTTGATACAGACCGTCTGTCCACGACGGACAGGAGTGTACTTGAACAAATTACTAGTAAGTATACTACAATAACTAGTTCAATGTTGTATCTTGCCTCAATGCAGACAGTCTGTCCACGACGGACAGGAGTGCACTTGAACACAGTACTAATAAGTGTTGTACACTAATCAGTTCAATGTTGTATTGTGCCTTGATACAGACCGTCTGTCCACGACGGACAGGAGTGTACTTGAACAAATTACTAGTAAGTATACTACAATAACTAGTTCAATGTTGTATCTTGCCTCAATGCAGACAGTCTGTCCACGACGGAAAGGAGTGTACTTGAACAAAGTACTAATAAGTGTAGTACACTAATTAGCTCAATGTTGTATCTTGCCTTGATACAGACAGTCTGTCCACGACGGACAGGAGTGTACTTGAACAAATTACTAGTAAGTATACTACAATAACTAGTTCAATGTTGTATCTTGCCTCAATGCAGACAGTCTGTCCACGACGGACAGGAGTGCACTTGAACACAGTACTAATAAGTGTTGTACACTAATCAGTTCAATGTTGTATTGTGCCTTGATACAGACCGTCTGTCCACGACGGACAGGAGTGTACTTGAACAAATTACTAGTAAGTATACTACAATAACTAGTTCAATGTTGTATCTTGCCTCAATGCAGACAGTCCGTCCACGACGGAAAGGAGTGTACTTGAACAAATTACTAGTAAGTATACTACAATAACTAGTTCAATGTTGTATCTTGCCTCAATGCAGACAGTCCGTCCACGACGGAAAGGAGTGTACTTGAACAAAGTACTAATAAGTGTGGTACACTAATTAGTTCAACATTGTATCTTGCCTTGATACAGACCGTCCGTCTACGATGGACAGGAGTGTACTTGAACAAAGTACTAATAAGTGTAGTACACTAATCAGTTCAATATTGTATCTCGCCTTGATACAGACCGTCCGTCCACGATGGACAGGAGTGTACTTGAACAAAGTACTAATAAGTGTGGTACACTAATTAGTTCAACATTGTATCTTGCCTCAATGCAGACAGTCCGTCCACGATGGACAGGAGTGTACTTGAACAAATTACTAGTAAGTATACTACAATAACTAGTTCAATGTTGTATCTTGCCTCAATGCAGACAGTCCGTCCACGACAGAAAGGAGTGTACTTGAACAAAGTACTAATAAGTGTAGTACACTAATTAGTTCAATGTTGTATCTTGCCTCAATGCAGACAGTCCGTCCACGATGGAAAGGAGTGTACTTGAACAAAGTACTAATAAGTGTAGTACACTAATTAGTTCAATGTTGTATCTTGCCTTGCAAGATACAGACCATCCGTCCACGACGAATGGGAGTGTACTTGAACAAAGTACTAATAAGTGTAGTACACTAATTAGTTCAATGTTGTATCTTGCCTTGATACAGACCGTCCATCCACGACGGACAGGAGTGTACTTGAACAAAGTACTAATATGTGTAGTACACTAATTAGTTCAACATTGTATCTTGCCTTGAGTAGCATATACAACAAAACACAAAGCTGCTACATTAACCAATCATCGACATTATGCACAGTTCCTTACATCAGTGTACATCCATTACTTTTTCGTCTTGCCATGCTTATCTGCTGTACGTTTGATTTCATGACGAGGTGGCGAAAGGCTTCTTTCATCTCTGCTGCGCCGCAGTCCTATTCACAAAAAATCATACTGTCATGAGCCTATTAAACTGCTTGAGCTAGCTGGCTAACCTTCTCTACCAGATTCATTGTCCAGGCTCATCGCACTTGAGGATGACATCTGTACTTCATCCCGTGTTCTGGAAGCGGTCATTCGCGGCGGCTTCGGTGGACTCACTGTATTCAAATTGAGCTTCCAGTCAGTTAAATGCCCTCGCTGACTTACAAAACTCTCTTCTTCGGAGCCCTCCTCCAGCAGTTGCCTCAACTAAGCCACATCCAGAAGCCTAGTCAGCGCATCATCTCTTTGTCATGAATCAATAAATTTTTACCTCTAGGCTGAACACGCCCATCAAATGACGAAGACGATGCTGCTGAGGCCACTGAAGCATCTCGGCTAAGAGAGCCATGTGAGGAGCTTGTAGAAGACCGATTGGCTGCTGGAAGAGTAACGCAAAGTTAGCTTGAGGTAAAACAATGAATTGTCTAAGAACAAACTCAGTTGCCTTCCTCTCCAACGATGGGGAGCAAGGGAAGATACTTCTGGCCCCAGTACTGTCGTAGGCCTCTGTAGCGGCTTGTAGAAAGGATTTCCCCGACCTTTTGAGGTTTCTCCAGCCCCAATCGGGGTCTGAATCAAAGGTGCTGTCGTAGATGAGCCTACAATATTTATGAGCAGTTGGCTTCCCAGATAACTTAAAATGCATTGTTTCGCACCAGAAGTATTCTGTAAACTCGATCCAGTATTTGCATGTGTATCGCTACCTGAAACACAAAGTTTCAATATACGGAACCGCTGATATCAATATTATACAACTACCTTTGCTTTGAGACCGAACCGGAGCCAACAAAGGACGCCCCGCTTTGCTTTGAGATGGACCCCAGTGGCCAGGTAAGTATATCCCGTCATTCTCAGTAACAGTAACGTGGAAAAAAGATTGAATCACCTTTAATCTTCGATGATCTTCCTTGGCTCCTTAAATCAATCATAGGATCTGAACTTTAGCGTAAGAGAGGGGGACAGAGTTCATCATGCCATGAGAGAATTCTTACAAGATGATGATCCAACCCTTAGACTCTTCTTCTGTACAGCTGTTGGCAACATTTTTTGACGTTTGGCTTTCTTTCTATCCTGCTTAGAAGATGAGCTTGAGCTTTGCGAGTCTACTCCAGAAACAGCCGTGGTTCGGGATTTTCTGGAGGAGCCATCGCCGCCACCACCTTTGTTCAGAAAGCCATCAGTAACGAATACAATCAATATGTAAATCCTTACTGCTGTAGTCTTCCATCGAAACGTCTTTGGACAAGAGATCTTGGCAATACATTCAGCAATAATCTCGCTTCAAAGTTAATGTCTTTACCAAGCTCCGAGGTCAAAAGTCCATCATCGTCTGTCGTGTGGACTTCACCATCCGTTATATCCATCAAAGACGGTCCATTGGTTTCTGTCAGAGGATCTTGAGTGGGAAAATCAACAGCGTTATGAAGGTCGCTCATGTCCCAATCTCTTGAAGAATGCCGAGGTGGAGCTTCATCATCTACTACCCTTCTGGCCGCCTTCTTCTTAGATACCTGTAGCTTATCCTTCTCCTTTCCATCTTCCTGGAATTCCTCATCCTTCTTGATGCTTCTGCGATGACTTCCTTGGCCTTGCCCTTTCCCTTAGACTTTGCATCTGGAGTTTCCTCTTCGCTGTCAATTGAAACACCCTGATCCATGCTCGTACCGCTCAGAATATTCACGAGATCTCCAAAAGCAGCCTATCAGCACAGAAAAACGCATTGGACTTTCTCAAAGCATACCTTCGCCGTGTTCCTTATTGACAAAGACCCCAAACATATTCTTCTTACCACGAGCTAGGGTACGAATCACAAGGTCGGAGGAATTCTGGGCTAGGAGATGAATCGCCTTGACCGTCTTGCTTTGAGGTTGGCGGTGAGCACGTCCAATTATCTGTCGAACGGTCTGCTCAGACCATGGCTGATCCTATTTCCCTCAAGTTAAATAGGGAACGAAA
Source organism: Gymnopus androsaceus JB14 (assembly GCA_009733575.1). NCBI lineage: Eukaryota > Fungi > Basidiomycota > Agaricomycetes > Agaricales > Omphalotaceae > Gymnopus > Gymnopus androsaceus. Next base: position 23,859 of record ML769951.1, read on the forward strand.
TGGCAAAAAATGACCATCTGCTTACCAGGAAGATAACTATATCAGCAATGTGCAGGCAAAGCCCTGCCGATCCAATGCTTGAAAATATGAAGACCCGGTACTTATTTTTCAGATGGAATTTGGATACCACCGAAGCCCGTTTTTCATAAGACATAGAACCGTCGATGCACAAGCTTTTGATGCCAAACAGTTGGAGAACCTGGGATAAGATAAATGAGCATTTAATCAGAAGTATAATAGCTCTCGTACATTTTGTAAGACAGGTGTCAAAGAAGGAAACTCCGCATAGATCAGGATCTTTCTCGTCCTAGTGTCGGTCCCGGTTTTGGGACGATATCCTCCCTTTTTAGGAAATACAGGCTCCCCATCCTCAAACGTTACATCTTTCACATTGTCCTTCCATAGATAATGTTCGCATATCTGGGCACATACGTGCATCTTGGTTGATTTTAATTGCTCCCACTCGTCGAGCGTTTCGAAGACTGGGATTGGGGTTTTACTATCTGACTTTGCGTATGTAACGGTGAGCCTATATTCCAAGTAGAACTTCTGAGTATGTAAGAAAAGGTATTAGTTCAACAGATTAACTCGCTAGGTACAAATAAATAAGCCTTACCTTGGTTTGGAATTTGCCGCTCTGATTGTCGGATAGAACACTTCAAAGAGAACATTGATTATCGCTTGAAAGCTTCTAAGATATAAGAGCACTTACTCCGATTTTGCCATCTCTGCATGGCGCATAAGGATCTCGTATTCCCTCTCCGTAAGCGTGAGTACTCCCACAATTTCCTCGTATGGTGGAAGGTCGATGAGAGGCTTCCCTTCCCAGTCCAAACTACTGGCAGTCCGTTGTAGTAAATGGCCTTTGTAAGCTGCTTGTATTCGTCTGACTGCTGTCGTCTGGGCTGCTTCAAGAGAGACTCCATCATCATCCTCTTTCTTTGCTCTTCTCTGGTTTGCTGCATCTTCCCGAGCCTCAGTGACTGATAAATCAGTTAAAAAATGAGGAATTCCCAGTACGCGAGCAATAGATGTGAGGTCCTGGTATATACAGTCGTTAAATATTGATTAATAAGGCCATAATTTAAGGAAAGCTTACTCGGCAAGAGGTAACGAGGGGGGTAGCGGTAAGAGCAACCCGAAAGTAGGCCTGCTTCATTGCACTTAAAGACCCGTAGTACTTGGACCCTAAAGTCCGCATCTTGTGGGCTTCATCTAAACAGACTGATAAGAACTTTTGTTTGAAGAGACTTTCTGCCGCCGTTTGTCTTGGACGAGGAAGGCTCCAAGGCTCTTTGGCTGAACTGGCTGCATTGGCAAGCGGACCATAATACCAAGTAAACTCCGTTTGGATGCTCTGAAGTTTAATCAAATTAGCGCCAACAACCTGACGAGGAAGACTTCGAGGATACTTACGGAGTGGGTTGTGATAATGATTCGATTATGAGCCTCATGCTTGGAGGATCGGAATAGACCATCCTTTTTCCAGAAATCTGCATTGCCATATTTCGTACAGTCGTATGAGAAAATGTCAACACTCTTCGGCAAAAAGAAAGTGCAAATCTCATGGATCCACTGCGCTCGAAGAGTTCCAGGAGCAATAATCAGGTGAGGAAGGGAAGGAATGGTTTTTGAGTCTCGGAGGAACTCGTATTGACCTGAATAAACAAACGCATGAGGTGGAAATATATGCTAAAGAAGGAATAGACTAACGAAGGATAGGAGGAGGCTGTTTTCCTGAGGTCTGAAGAGCTATTGCTTGGTTTAAGAACGCAATCAGGGTAAGAGCCAAGGCGGTCTTTCCTAGACCAACCTCGTCACATCCAAGCGTACTTGAGCGATGCGCTGGGTCTGAAGCCTTTGTGAAAGAATTCCGTATAATGGAATGCACCCCAGCGAGCTGGTGCCAATGAAGCTTTAGAGGGAAATATAAGGAATCTCGAAGTTCAGCGGAACTGAAGGAGTGAGGGTCTTCCCAAGGTGTTTTTCCGGTAACGTTCCGAAACTGATTGAACTGGTGGGGAAGACCAAGCGATGTGAAACCAAGAGCAAGTATGAGCTCATCAGGGCTAAGCTTAGCCTCCTCCTCCATTCCCAAATCACTTTCAATAGTGTCCTCGAAGGCCACCCTCAGCTCCGAGTTTTTGGATAATACCGGCCCAGTATCGTCCTGATCGGTGGAGCTGAAGTACTGACCATATATGATCATAAGCTCTTTCAGATCTTTCTCGGTTGCAAGGTCCTTAAACGCTTCTGAAGTAGCTTTACATAGACCTGACGAGCGAGGTATTCAGTAAATAAAGCAAAGCACAGATTGAAGTGGAATGTACGACGTTTTGGTGCCGCCTTGGTAGCAGGAATCTGGGCGCCCAAAGCACGCATGATCTCATCGACCTCCAAAAGCATGTCAGAGGCCTTGTCAACGTTCTCAGCTGTACTGTAGATCTCTGAGATGTTCTTCCACCTAGATACGGCTTTGATTGTTGCTGTGATTTTTGCCTTTGTTGGTGACCCATCGGAGAGTTCTGTTGTTGGGGTTTAAAATCACGAACAATCTAAGAAGAAGAAGTCTACTCGCCGTTGAAAGCTTCTATCGCTGCCTCCTCTATTTCTGGCAGCCTCTTAAGGTCGCTCTTAATCTGCTTTCTCATGCGGGACCAGGACCGCTGCATCATAATAGTCAGGCTTTTTCGGATATCCTGGGGCAGTAGCGGAGCGTCGCCAAATGCTTCGATGCCGAATAAAGCTAGGCCTACGGTGTCAACGGCCAGGGGGAGGTAGATATCCGCCAATGGCCAAGCGGTTTCCAAATTCCCTCCTTGCACGTTAAGAAGAGTAACTGGATTGATGTTGTGGTCATTCAGGGCCTCGACTACAATGGAATGGATCTTCCACTTCTCCCAGGACTTGGTGATGAATGCTGACCACTTTTTACGACCAGGAGGAGCGACCCCTCCATGTGTTGATGTAGCAAATTTGATTTTGGCCTCCTCTGTCGGCTGAGCCTGGTACATTCGGAAGTACAACAAGATATCGTTGGCATCTTTGCGAGACCAACCAGTTAGAAGGTGCTTATCGTCGGTGGGGAAAAGACCATGGTGAATATTGGTCAAATCTTGCCAAACAGACCAGTCCCAGGGATGTCCTGCATCTTCGAAGAAGAAGAGTTTTATGAAGGCGCTAGCGGCTGTATGACTAGGCATTGAGAAGAGTGCAAAATTCAGAGGTGGCGACTTGAGTCAACTGTGTTTTTTTGCAACTAAGTATATAAGCAAAGCGACGTGCTTTTCTGAGGGGTATCCAGCGTTGTCACCTCGGTACTTCTCGAATTGGCTTCTAGATAGCCGTTAATCCTCGTTGTTCAATATTCTATGGTTGAGCCTTGCAGGGCACGTTCAAATCTAGCCATTTCTGCACAATGACAACAATATCCATCGATCAAAGAGTGGAAATCTCTATGTTTGACAACGAGACGTAAGTCTTCCAGGCAGTCTACATAAATTGCTATGCTCCTATGAGCTCAACCAGACGGGTTTAGAGAGTCTCAGCCCTCAGGGCTGACAATGAGACGTAAATATTCCAGCCTGTCCATATCAAGTGCCGTGCTACTCTGAGCTCCAACACGACGTAAATCTTGAAGCTGCTGCTATGATCAACAACAAAGAGAGGAAACCCAAAAACGACGCACAATTTAATTATAACCTAACCTACTGCTGCCGCAGAAAGATGCAAAGGCCACGATGAGTGGCCTTCAATTGAAGCCCCTTATTCACCTCTATACAAATTCCGTCTACGATAAAGTCTACTTTACTTGCATAAACTGAGAAACTGTTGACGATGGTATCAGTGCAAAAACAATTGACCAGCGCTATATGGTTGTAAGTTACCACTCCCACAAAGGTGCACTGACCGTGAGTGGCCTCAAATAAATTGACCACAATGAGTGGCAAACAATTTTGTAACAATAGAAACGGTGCCTTTTTGATGAAGCCTATTTTCCTCCGATGACATACTTGACAGTAAATGAAAAACGATGTATTGGCGCTTTCTGGCCATAAGCGAAAGGTGCAATGACCACGATGAGTGGCATTGAATAAATAAGTTCTAGTCATGAGTCCAGGACAATTAGCGTCAAATTTCTTCAATCGACAATGAAGCCTAAAACGGAAGTAGAGTACGCATGCTGCATGGGTTTGCGGTGCAGTAGCCTCGTAAATGGGCTATGACTCCCCTAAACCCTGACTACCGCCGTTAATGAGGCGTTTCTTCAAGCTAACCATAACCAACCATAACTGTATCCTAATTTTTTTAGGAATAAGTTCGGCTAGAGCTCAGAAAATATAAGTACTTGCATCTCAGTTTGTCGAAATCAATTTCTCCATTACTGCTACCCATGGAGTCAAAAACTTATTCTCTTCAACAATTTATTGCTACTGCGAAGGCCCTAGACTCTGAAGAGAACTTTAATTTCCAAACCTTTGTTCTCACTGGGGTCAACGCTGTAGCTGGCCACAGAGCATTCGTAGACGTTACGAGTGATGAACTTGTTGATGATGATTTCACTATGGCCCGCGATTATGATTCCTTAATTGGCATCACAGAAACCCTTGTTGTCGATACGCATATTTGCATCTATCCGATCCCAAACCCATCCGAAGTGCTACGCTCTACTATACACCTCAAGTTTCCTATTGAACAAGAAGATGTGAGTCACAGCGCTCAATGGATTTCTTTGTGCTAATTGATTCAATGCATAGCATCTGGAGCAGGTTTCGATTCACAAGATCCCTAACTATCAGTTCTGCACTTGGTCAACTAGATGCCAGGTACATATCTTCTTTCCCAAACTCGCATTCAACGCAGAGAATCGGGGGAAGCAGGTTTCAGAAGAGTGCCGAGCTGCTTTTTACGAAAAGGCGCTACGCCCGAGTATTGAACAGCTTCTTGCTGGGGAGGCTGTAGATTGGGCGCCGAGCTACAGTGCGGAGAAGTTTCGGGCAAAGAAGAACGCTGGGACGATGTCGTACCAAACCAAGGTGTTGTCGCAGTTTGTCCTCTGCGACCTCGTAACCGTGCTCCGCGAACAAGTATCTGAAGAGCCTGGCTTGGAGTGGGCTGAGGACTTCTTTTTTACGCACACTGCAAGAGGACTGAAGGGGGCCAAACGTCACTCTTTTGCTGAGGAATCAGACACTGCCGAAGCCCTCTCGTCCTTTCTAGACGCGGTCCAACTCTCACCCGGATGCATAGATCAGGGAATGTGGTGGATTGACGTAGGGATGGAGGTGTACAGCGAGTCAGGCTTGTGTCTGCAGTGGAGTACTGCCTGGCACTGTCGAGTGGTCCAGGAAATCCTAGAGATTGAGGAGAGTACAGCGGAAAGGATAACAGGACTCGGAAGTTCAAAGTACGAGAAGGATATCTGCAGCCACCTTATGGGTGTTGCTGGCTGTCGTATAGAGCCTGGGCAGCAAGCCGAGGGTCCCTATGAGGCTGCTTATCTTCAGCTCTATACGACCGACAAAGCCTTAATGTATTGCCCCGAGGGCAGTCACCATAGGAAGACGATTACGATGGCTGAAGCAATGGGACCAACACAGCCTACGAAATTTGTCGAAGGTCTTTTGAGCCTGCTTCGAGAAGCAATGACATGCAACTCTTCAAACGCACGTATGGAGGTCCGAGTGCCAATTTCCAAAGCTCGTCATGCTCTTACCCAGATTGACCGGGATGTCATACAACAAAGTCTAATTGGTTTTAAAAGATCGGATTGGTGGTAAGATTCAATTTTAGATTGAACACCTGTTTATGAGCTAACGCCTAGCCCCTAGGAACTTTCGCATGCAGAGATTGGAAGCTATAAGTCGCACACTTCTCCAGCAACAATCGGGGCCAACAAACCTTTGTGTTGGGCCGAACGCTCTGAGCCTGACTGCTGCTTGTGTTTGGCTTGTAAATGCACTCCATTCCCGTCCTGAGAATGATGCAGCTCATCGAAGCCTCATGAGAGCTGTTAGTCCTCTTACCGATGCACCGAATCCAGATCACCACGCTCTGATTGTTGTGTCAAGGGACTCATCGAATAGCTCTGATGAATCAGTTCTTCCTTACTTCGCTGACGGTGTAATCTTTCTTCGAGAGATCAGGTTCCAGGAACATGTTCCCAGAATGGGTATTGATAATGCCTACGGTTACTCTATAGATTCTGCTTCCTTCAAGCACCTTTTTGGGTCGACTGAGGAAGAGCTCAGATATAGATATCACCGAGGCGTTGTGTCACAGACCCGAGTTGTGACCAACAAGACAAGGATCACAGCAAACCGTATGGAATTTGGAGGAGAGGAGCAGGAAACGATTTTTGACCTTGCATTGCGGGGATTTTCTATTCCTCGTCCCGATATTGACGATGGATCTGATATGGAAGACGTGGAGGAAGAAAGCAGCGATGGGATTGATGCGAAACTCACGAAGCTGTGGCGGCAATTCCTTGTAGATATCGCCCTAAAGACTCCAGTTCCTAAGGGTACCTCATTGGATTCCTATTTGAAACTCACGCTAGCTGAGAGGCAGGAGGTGACCGAGGAACTCTACATGGATCTCTGCCTGTCGAAGGCATGGAGGGCGTGTTTTTGGAAGTTGGCTACTAACGCCGACAGGAACTTAGGGGTTATTAGGACCACTTAGGGGTGGACTAGGGGCGAATTCTAGGGTAGGGTAGGGGAGGGGAGGGTAGGGGAGGGTAGAGTAGGGGAGGGAGGGTAGAGTAGGGGAGGGGAGGGAGGGAGGGGAGGGTAGGG
>ML769952.1:0-30527 GCA_009733575.1 Gymnopus androsaceus JB14
TTTTTTCGACTATGTGACTTTTCAAAAACTTAACCACCTTGTATTATCGGATCTGGGGAGCCAGTGCGACGTGTATCATATTGCATTGTTGTGCTCAATGCTCGAACCAGGGCCTAGCCGGTTAATCCACCTTGGTATTCACTTCATTCCATTGACTTCCGATGAATTGCTTCGCCTCTTCCTCTGCGTACCCTTGGTTACAACTCTACCTGTGTTTTATGCTTCTAATCCGACTTCTGAGTACAAAATATAACGAATTATATTTATGTAGCACAATAATAGAAGCTTGAGTCGTCGGAGTGACGGAATGACGGAGTCATATGACTCATGGCAGTGCATGTGTGATTCTGAATGGTGCTGTAGTATTACATGGTATTTTGCTTGCGATTCTTTCAATTCTTGCTTAAACATCAAATGGATTCAGAGTCTTAATTTTAAGGTCTATTAAAGAATTTCTGTCTATTCAAAAAATTGTCTACTAAGGATTACTGAAAGCTAAAGGTCTTCAAACATTTTTGCCATCTGAAAGTTTTAGTGCTCGCGGACCAGGCGAAGGATGATCATAGACATTTTCGGAAATTCGGCTGTCAGATCCCCCTTGGATAGCTGAGATATCAATCATTTATTTAAGCACCCAGCTTTGCCTCTCAACTTGACAACTTCCTGGTCAGTGTCCTCACAGGCAATACTCTGTTGCCAATGCTCTGGAATATATACTTCGCGGATCTAGACATTCCAGACCACAAAGATGACATTGTCCTCTCTGGTAGACGAGTCTCACATGTTGAACAGGCTCATGATGTCGCGATCTGGTCTACGTCAGCTGAAGGACTACAACTTAAACTCAACTGCTTTTTCCGGTGGTGCTAGCATAATTCGATGACTATTAGCATGAAAAAGACCAAATGGATGTTGTTTGGCCCATTCTCGCATACTATCCCAGTGTTTGTTGTAGATGGGGTTCCCATTGGGCTGGTGGACTGCTATAAGTATGTGGGTGTCCTTTTCACCTCTACGGAATGCTATGTACTTGCTGGATTCTATACAGTGAAGGTGGGCGAAGCGAGAAATGTGACACAGGCTATGTTTGGTCTAGAACCACTGATAGGTTGCATTCTCCTGAAGGATGGCATCGACCTCTACATGGCTCGTGTGGATCCTCACCTCATGTTTGGATGCAAGGTGGTCCTGGATATAGATCTCAGCCTCTTGAGAGAACTAGAACACATTCAACATCTGTTCCTACACAGATTGCTTGGGTTACACAGAAGATCAATGCTAGTGTTCCTTTTCTCCAAGACTGGCATCATACCCATCAGGTACCGCAGGATTACTCTTGCCCTGGGTTTCCTTCTCTACATACTCAGTCTTCCCCAGGGTTATCTTGCAAATGCTGCTCTCAAAAACATGTTCTCTTTATTGGATCATGGCCATGCAAACTGGATCAATGATCTCGTCACTATACTCCGTCTTCTCCTGGTACCTGTGGTGTGCTCACTAACCAACTTGCGCAATGTTAAATGAATTGGCAAGCTCACAGATGATGTACTAAGGTCCTGTAAAACTTCCATTCAGACATCATTGCAGACACACATCTGCACCCACTTGCTCCGCAATAGAGTGGAATTCAATGACCAAGATTGCCAGTGACTGAACATGTGCATCATGACCTTGAGGCCGTACCTATATATTATCATGGTGCCAAAACATTGTCATGCATTTACACATTTCATTGCCTCTGCCCACGCCTTATCTGTTGAACACCTTTGCCCTCACATTCCCCATGATTGGAGGTTGTGTTGCTTCTGTCATTCAGGAATTGAAGATGAATGCCATGCCCTACTTATGTGTAATGGCAGCTGCACCCTAGTGTATCTTTGCTGCTGCTTCCTAGAGGATCTGTTTGACAAGGTGCCTTCTTTAAGGACATCTTACCTATCCATTTCCTCCTTGGACTTCCTGTGACATATCATATTCAGGAATTGGATATTACCTATAGTGGCTAAGTTTATTTACAATGTCCTGAATGTCTTCACAGGAAAGGAAGCCTGGATTCCTGAACCTGTACTGTACCAACCTTTACTTACTGGGAATTGACAATTATGGGTGTTTCACAGCCGTGGCTCTCTCTCCTCAATGGTAAACACTTAAACACTAACACCTAAAATCCTGGGTGTCCTTTGTACCTAGTGCAAGCATTGCATAAACAAGTATAACTACTTGCTAAACCATAGCTTACACTAGTTGCATGGGCCACCTTTGTGTCTAGTGCAAACATTGCAAGCCGAGTGGTCAAGACTGCCTGAAGTAGGAGTTTCAATTGCTTGCCACAATGGTGGGAGCATTAGGTGCCTGCAGCGCACATACAGGTGCTATGCATGTAGTGCGGAACCTGGCAGTTTCTCAATGGGACTGGGCTGGTTTACCTACCTACCTACCTACCAATGGCTAACCTTGGTAGTATGGTTCTGAATGATATTTTCACAATTGGTGGTTGCTCATTTTTGTACAGAAAACCTCTACAAAAGACCTGTTCCCCAATATCTTTGGCCCAAAAAGCCTCCTTCAATGCATCTAGATCTGTGCGCCAAGTGTGGTGATTTGTTCCAGTTGGACTTGCAGGAGCTCAAATACAACAAAGTTATACATTGTGTACAATCAGGAGAGTATCCTGATGAGCCCAAATGGGCAGTCTATTCCAAGCTATTAGATGAATCATGACGTGCAGAAAGACATGGATCGCTGTCAGTTGGAGCTTCATCAATTACAGAGCTTGTTGAGGGAACTAGAGACATGACAGGATCTTCTTTGGGTGTATATGGGAGGGATTTGCTCAATGATTTTTCCAATCCAAAAGCTTCCCTTGGAACTTTTGGGCGAAATCTTCAAATACATCTGTTGTGGTGACACAGGCATTAACTGTATCATATCCAAAGCCAAAAAGCAACTTCCGACTCTGGCAGTTAGTGGAGTATGCATTAGATGGTATAACTTGGTGACCTTGATGCCTGTGTTATGGTCTTCTTTTGGGTCTAAATCACTGGACAGCCCCTCCACTCTGTCTCTGTTCAAAGTCTTTCTTCATCAGGAAAAGCACCCTAGGCTCAAGTTGACTTGAGGTCAACTTGAGCCTAGGGTATGCCCAGCATAGGCTTAAGTCCCCCAAGGCACCTAGGTTGACTCAAGTCACATCAAGGCATCACTTCAACAACCCATAGACCTCAGTACACTTATGTCACATCAAGGTATCACTTCAATAACCCATAGACCTCAGTACACTTAAGTCAACTCATGAGGCACTTAGGTGTTCTAGAGATAAAGGGTAACACAAATATATATTTGAGCAGCCAGAAGTAACTTGTAGTAACTCAAGTAAACATGATGACTTCAGATAAATTTCAAGTAATATAAGTCAAAAAAAAAAACAAATCATTAATAAAAAACTATTCCTGATAAATGGTTTTGTATGTATACACAGAAGTCCAATTGTTGACAAAAAATGAGGGAGCAGAGTCCAAGATATTCGAAGTTGTCCATGAAGATTGACTATAAGTACTAGAGGATGAAAAATTAGGTGAAAGCATACATGATTGACGAATGTTAGTTAATGGTATTATAGACCACAGCAGACATCCATCAGCTTGTGGCGGAGACTTGTGAACAGTGGCCATGTTGTGCACCTTCTGTTGTTGTACAGTCAATGTCGGTGCACAGTCAATGTCGGTGCAGTGTACCATTCAATGTAGGCCAAAGGAGCTGTAGGCCAGTACAAGGGAGCTGGTGTTTTGTGAGTACCAATCAGCTTGAGCCGGGTAGGTAATTGGAAGATAACTTTGACACGCCCAATACGAGTACCTATTATGATTTTAAAAAACCATTAGTCTAGTCAAAGCAGAGTAAGTTAATACTGACCTGCCAGCCCAACACTCTCTGCTGTGTCTGCAGTCAACACAACAACAGTATCAAACCTTCCCCCACCAATAGGGGAAGCTTTGACTACATCCTTCTGCTCCAGACCCCCTTCCTCCAATATATCACGAGAAAACTTGAACATATGGAAAATATCAAGCTGGTGAAAAGGTAATGGCTGTGAAGAGGCGTAAAGGACATCAGCTCGAGTTGAGTTGGGTTTCAACATTTCAAGATAGGCTTTAAGATGTTGTGAGAAGCACGGTACACGGTGTGAGGTTTGGATGGAAGAAATTGATTTATTAGGTGAAGTAGGGACTTTGGGGAGAAGAATGCGGGGTTTGGAGAGAGGAAGAGGATCGCTGGTCTTCTTAAGAAGAGACTGCTGTTCGAGAACCCATGAGAGTTCACGGTCAAACGAGTTGATGTTCTCCTGGCGAGAAAGCCACCGCGTCATCTGGGGGAACTCATCTCGTTTATTTGACGCCCACCAACCCTTCTTGGCAAAGTCAATATGCAGGTGTTCAAACATCTCAGTATTATAGTTGTCAGTGGTACCAAGGAAGCGGATAGCTTCAATTTAGTGCTGAAGCGAATGGAATTTGGGAATATTAAGGTCGCCGTGGACACCAGTCTGAATGAAACTGTCTTTATATTTATGCCAAGTTTTGAGTGCAACGTCCATATATGAAAGAGTGTTGTTGTCATGAATAGTGTATTGGGCAAGGTAAATCACCAGTAAAGGTGGGATGAGAGGTACCCTGAAGCCTAGCCTTCTCGCTACAACGGTACACTGCGGCAGCCATGAGTTTTGGAAGGCAGGATGGTTAATGGTCTTGACTCACATTGGATGCTCGCCCACAGGGTAACATCAAGGATGTCGAGTGAAGTATCACGACCTTCGATTCCCACCCAGGTAAGTCCCTTCTCGCTGAAATCATTGCAAACATTGTTGAGTGTATGAATTCGTGTCAGGGAACCATGAGGTTGTGCGGAAGTGCTGCTCATGACAGTGGTTATGAAAGTTCAGTGTACAGCCAAAGTTATATATTCCGACTTTCCTGTAATTTCCAATACATGCAGGCACATCTAGGAGCGCTGGAACAATCAAGAATCTACAAAACAACGCTATCTAGACCTCGGTCACGCTGGGGGGAGGGGGAAAGAATGCCAGCGCAATTGAGCGCAAGTCCCGCAGGATGCTCGCGGTCTCCTCTAGCTCCTCCACCCTTCCATCAATTTCCCTCCGTTCATCTATAGCCCGGTAATAGGCATCCAGCAAATCATCAGCTTCCTGAGATCGCCTGCTGCGCGCGTGCTTATGAGCAGCAAGGTCCTGCTCAATGGATGCAAGCCGCAACTCAATCTGGGGGCCTGTAAATGTAGGGAAGGCGGCATGAGCATGTTGGGCAACGATACTACAGGCGTGGACTACACCACTATTATGTCAATACACATTTTGTTTAGGACCATTGATAAAGAACAGAACTCACGCTGAATTCGCGCCCACGTAGCCGATTCTTTGTTATCGAGATGAACGAGGCGGTCCGAAAGACCATGCCAGCTAAGTGGAGCCATACGAAGGTCATCTCGGACTTTGTTCATCCTCGATTTGAGTAGAGCCCCATCAGGAAGGAACTCGTCCTCCAACTCCATGTTTGGTTCGTGGTTGGGATTCCAAGAATTTTGCGGAGATTGATTCCAGGGAGTACTCCCTCCCCAAGATCCAGCTCCTGGTTCTCCTTGATGGGTAGCAGTAAGCCAGCCACTACTTGGGCCATCTTGGGAACCATTCGTCACGACCAGTTGTGTAGATACTTGTTCGGAGACAAGATTGACATCTGGGGATGAGGCCATTTTTGAGGGAGGATTATGGGGAACTATGAGAGTCCTACATGTTATTTCTAAGGTATTGCCAAATTGATTGCGATTTTGCACGATAATTAGCCATGTTAGTGATTTTATTCCAGAAACAATTACCAGCATCAGATCTAGGTTCAAAGTTGAAATGCGAGACAGTCAGAATCATAGCGTGACATTGGCGTAGTATTCGGGTAAATTATACTGCACACAGGGAGAGCAGATACAGAAAAAATTACGACCAATAGAAAAAGATCACCACTGCTAACTGTTTTCCCCCTCAAGGCCCATTCCCGAGATCAATTCCGCCAAGTTGTCATCCTTACCTGGAAGAATGATTACCTGAGGAGCACCTGCATGGCCAAAATAAGTGTCGTGGTAGGCTGCAAGGGCCTCACCCCAATGGTTGTAGCTCCTCCGCTGCGATCCTGATACACCCTGGGTGTATAGCTTAGCTTCCCCATGCCTATTAATTGATCGTCAGGGAATGACCAATGGCAGATAATAGAGAAATATACCAGTTGCCGAATATTCCAATGCGTGTTCCAGCGAATACAACATAGAACTTGGAACCGTTGACCTGCTCAGGCTGAACAAGATCCAGGGGGTGTGGGATTGTAGCGTCTGGTGTTTCACTCACGGCTGAGGTATTCATGGACAAGGCAGAGGACAGGGATGGAGATGCAGGGGGCGCAGAAGCTTCCCTGATGCTCCTCGAGTGCGTGGGAGAGCCAACTGGTGATCGCGGTGTCCTGGGTGAATGAACAGACGTGGGAGATGAAGCAGGAGGTACACGGGAAGTTCTGGGCATATGAGGAGATGTGGGAGTGGGAGGAGGTACACGGGAATTTCCAGACACGCGGGGAGACATAGTTCGGCGATCTGCTGGGGAAACATGCTCTGTGAAGGTAGCTGGGGAGCTATCAGCAGCATGGGCTGCTGTTGTGAAGGTCCTTGCCATGATTGAATCTGAAAAGAAGTATTTTTGTGAGATAAGACCTGGAGCCAAACAGATCGTCCTACTTCAAGAAAGACTGCAGGTTATCTCAACATCTGTGAAAGAACCTATGAAGTTTTTAATGAGCAGGGTATTCCAGGATCCAGTGGAATTGGTTTACCGTCGCCCCAATCTACGCGTGTGCGGACTGTTTGTGGCATGAGGGATGATGATGGAAAGAGATAAAAGGGATTAATCACAAGAAAGTCGCGACATAGCCTAGCCCAGATCGGATCCATATAATTTGCAATTCGGGCTAAGGGTGCCGAACGCGAAAAGAAGGGCTACAATGCGTAAGGACGCCAAATGATGGAAAGGTATCCTAAGAAAGTCGCGAGAAGTATAGCCTGGCCCAGATTGGACTCAGATAATTTGCAATTCAGGCTAAGGGCGCTGAATGCAAAAAAAAAGACAACGATGCATAAAGATGCCAAAAAAAGCCTCGTCAACCCTCTGTTCTGCACGACAATTCTCACTCACAAAATGCCTCCTCCTCCTTCTTTCAGCAAGTTACGTTTGAAATTCCTGCGAGAGGCAGCGGCTGAATACAGTCGAGATACCGGTGATGAAGACTGGGAAAGTTTTATTTTGCAGACTATTCGACGATTTATAAAACGGTTTCCGCTCCACTTGGGCGACAAGGAAGATCCCACTCAGAAATTCTACAATGCCGTGGACGATTCAGTTGTTGATCCCGAGGTTCCGATGCCAGAGTTGGGCACGAAGGAATACGAGGACGAGGTTGTGTTAAGAAAGCAGCAGCAGGAGAGGCGGAAGACCTTGTCCAAGGTAAGTCCCAACTCTATTTTGGCGTCGTGACTGCTGAGTCAGGCTACAACTCTATTTTGACATTGTGACTGCCATTCCATTCAAAATAATTCTAATTCGATTCCATTCAATTGAAACTAATTCTTGCTTGTGTCTTCATTCAATTCATTCAGAAAATTCGTTGCTGGCTTGGATATCAAGCTGGGAATCTCAAGACTACCAACAAAATCCTACGCAGCGGAGAGGGCAAAGTGACACAAGCCGTAGAAATGCAGGCTTGGCTTCTCAATGGTGTTGGGCTGGCCATCCCCAGGAAGAGCACAGGACCTAATCTCTGGGCTCGCAAAAATCCTGAGGTCATCACTAAGCTTCTTGCCCAACATGAAGCTGATATGAAGCATCAGGAAGCAAATAATCGCAAGAACCAGGGGGTAGGTGGACCTTTACCGGGAACGCAGATTGCTGGAACATCAACGGAGGCAACGGAGGCGGAGAATTCGGAGGAGAAAGGTGCTCCCAAGCGCAGAAGGAACGATCTGGCTGCCCGAAATAGTGTCGTTACCATGGCTTTCAAAGCGTTGCTGCTCCAAGATAAGAACGAGTGGGAGGAGAAGGCAGTTAGCAAGGCTAGACGGGCAAAGGCCAAGTACAACAAGATCGTTAACATGCCTCCATCCGAAGAACCAAAGGATCGTCAGATGTAAGCTGTATTCTTTTTTTTTTTCATTGGAACATTGCTAACGAACAAGTTTTTTCCCCTTAGTTGTATCGACAATCTTCCTGATTTCATGCAATCTGTATGCAATGTAGTGACTAAATGCACTGGTTGGCCTTGTGGAATGTGGGCTGGTGGGCCTCAACCAGCAATGGGTGGTAGGCCTATGGTTACGGCGTATGTTTTTGCCTATCATGTCTCTAGATCGCTCAATAACGTATTCTTTGTAGAGCATCTAGTGGTTCAGTAGGGTCATCCTGAAATGACATTCTCCAAGATCGAATGACCTGCTTGGAAGGCGAGTGTGTTACCAGCAATTGCCGTGTTTTTGCAAAAGGTTTTCTGTACGTAGTTTTCGTTTTATATTATAACGAATTTATTCTGACATATCTCATAGCTCCTGAAGATTGCAGAGCTTGGGCATTGACTGCCGAAGAAATTGCGAGCAGAGAAGAACCAACCAAGCCAGATGATCCTGATGATATCTCCAGGTGTCATCTCAATATTCTTGGATTCGGGACTGAGCAGGCACCGGAAATCTTGTCCGTGGTGGATTCAGAATGCCCGGACAAGAATAAATTGTCGGACGAGAAAACCACTACTAGCGCGGCCGCTGGAAGTACCAAGCAGCCGTCCCATAATGCCTCTTCCACCGAAAAAGACAAGGATACCGGCAGTGCATCAGGGAATGTTCGTAATGAGAAGACGAAAAGTTTAAAGTCCATAGATTCAGCCAAACGAAAGGGACAGGTAAAGCAGGCAGTCCCAGTGCCGGAGACCGAGGCAAAGTCAGCTTCTACAGCAGCTGGCATCTCTTCTCAACCGAAGCCTACTCCCATCCCCACCCCTACGTCCCGACCGAAGCCCACACCCGTTCCCATCCCTGTGTCGCGACCAAAGCCTACTCCCATTTCCATCCCTCCGTTGATACCACAACCTACTGCCGCACCTGCACCTTCTTCTCCGTCTTCTTCTCAGGAGAAAGCAGTGCCTACGGCATCCGTTAGTGCTGCTTCTTCAGTTGATTTGACTACGCTATTGGATTCTCTTTTTGGGCTATCTCCCCCTCGCAAAAGAGGCACTACAACTACAGGGAAGCCTTCTGGAAGCCGTGACATTGAAGAAGTACAAGATGGTTCTGGGTCTCCAGCTTGTACTCCCATTGTCAGTTCATCCGAACAACACACAGTCTCTCCAGGTTCAGCCGAGACCTCGAAGGAATTGGGTGATGAAGATCGCATGAGCATTGATAACGAGGTTGATACGAGGATGGATATTGATGACTTGGGTAGGAAACGAAGCGGGGATGAGCTTGGTCAGGACACGGACGTCTCTGTCCAGCCCGCGAAGCAACGCCGTGGCACCCAGGGTCAAACTACCACGGTTGAGGGAGGGCGAGCTACAAGGTCGAGGCAAAAGGTACCTGCTCCCAGAAGGCAGAGGCGGGCAACGGAAGTGTGCACAAAGGGAGCTCAGGAAGCAAGTACTGCCAGAGCGGATAGTGGGGAGCAATTAGACGATAAGCCAAATGAATCCAGTGTTGATGCCAACGTTACCACCTTCCCTGCACTTCCAAAAGGTGCACCCGAATACGTCAAGCGGTCTCTGGAACTCTTCGTGACTGTGGGGGTGAACGATTCGAGGTGGATGGCCCTGGTTAGGGCTTGGCTTGAGAAGGAGAAGAAAGCCAAGTACAAGCCCAAGTCTGGATTACCTGGTATTTCCAAGGAGAACTGTCCTGATGCCGTCGGGATGTGGATCCAGCGGGGCCGCAAGAAATTCGATGCCAAAATTGATTTGAATGGTCATGCCATTAAGTTCAGCAACTGGTGGCGAACGATGCAACCTGTGGGCAGAGTGGAAGACCCAGAATCGGACGAACATGAAGCAATTTTTGATTTTAGCTATTCCCGGGATGGTAGCTGGAAATGGGACGATATTTTCATCTTCGGATCTAATGGTGCGGTGAGCATCATCGCAGCACTCATTTGGTGGATGGACGCAGTGGGTAGGTTCAAGGAGAACGCCAAGGGAAAGGGGTATTGGGTGCAGCAGGAGGTGCAGTTACATGAGGAGAGGTTGGCGGAAGCCATGGAGGACGTCTACTATGTGTTTGGGGTGTGATTCTTACAGGGTCTATTCACTATTTATGATTGCAAACATCAGCAATGCAGGCTTTTTTTTTCATTTCACTATTTTACTGTTGTGCTCGCCATTTATTTATTGTCATCTTTTATTTATATAATTTATTCTCTACACCTGGCACAAGAGCTTTCGAATACATCATTTACAGTTTATGGGTGTACCATGAAGAGGGTAGCATAAGCTGATTAAAAGCTACCATAAGTATTGTTAAATGGTATAGGTGTTAACTCGCCCCGATTCGTTGTGGCAATCACAAGATTGATACTGGGAGCGCTGAGTGTTCTAATCCTCACGTTGCCAATATTTTACTCGGATTCCGCTCCATCCCGGCTCAGATCCGTGAGGCGTCCGGCCCAACCGTCTCATCACGGAGGATCGGCGAATCACTGTTGATAACCTATACCAGATAACCCCCTTGGCAATTTGCCCAAGGAGCTTGTAGCCTGCTGCTTGTACCACAGTTTGGCCTATGAGGAACTACCCTTGCTGATCAGTCCGGAGCAAGGGTAACTACTCAAGGCTGATGTGATCAGGTAGCAGCTACAGGTGAAATCGTACCAGGGCTTAGTAGGCCGTCGCTATCCGAATGACCGCACTATTGTCAGCTCACCCAATATGAATGTCCTGCCCGAGTCATCTCTCCTTGGTGTCCAAAACATCTGTCTTCGACAGGGACTTCACTTCGGAGAACACGATCCGTGTTTTGCACCACAACCGTTCAACTTGTCTTTGGCGCCACACCTAGCTCTCATTCCTTTCCCGGGTTCTATGGACACGAACATTTTGTGGGTGTGTCCCACAGAAGGCGAGTTCGAGCCTATCGCCGGTCACGCACTCTCGCCACTCCCTCTCGGATGTATCCCCGAGCCTCTGATTACCATGCTCAAGAGGTGCTACCTCGATATGGTTGCATCCCGGAAATCAGCAGCGTCGAATGCTCATCCGAAAGGCAGAGAGTATCGGACCCGCATACAAATTTTGATCAGCCGTCTGTGTTCCCCCGCTACGTTCCAGCAGGCCGTCATCGTATGGAGATTGACTCAGCGCAACTGCTTGGAGTTGAACACTCACATCACTTGGATGTCAGACATAAAGCCAATCTGGGGCACTGAGCATGCATGGGAGACGCAATCACTGAGCTCTGTGGTTGGTGCTATCACGGACAAACGAGAGATTGTCGAATACTGTTTCAGGGTATGTCTTTTCCTCTTGATGAATTTCTTACTTCCTTGACAATTTTTTCCCTTACTTACAACTTGTTTCTTGCAGGCCGGCATTCCTATCTGGTTTTATCAGTCGTACAAAAATGAAATGCAGCGGCTCGAAATCGAGGCTCAGCAGCATGTGTTCAAGTGGTTGGACGCTGTTGAGCCACCACCAACTCGCACTCTACCTGGCTACCTGTGCTTTGTAGATGCAGTACCAGCTAATCCCACGATTTACACTGGTGTTATCCGCACATCTCTCAAACAATATCGACTCATGGCTGACTCAATCTGGAACATTGCTTTCCCAGCGGCTGTCTTTGGTCCAGATGTTGTCTCTAATGTTTCGTATGATTCCCAATCCAACCGACCTGATGAGGTGATACTTCCGCTATCAAATACCTCTGTTGTTCACTCGCGCTCTTCTTCACGTACCAGCACTGCTTCCACTTCTGCACATACTTCCAGCTCTCCTTCTACCTCGTCGCGTGCATCTGGCAAGCGAAAGGCAGAAGCACCCGAACGCCGAAACAAGTTCTTTCCAGTTGAATCTCCAATCATGCCTGTCAAGATCAATCATGGGTGACCGCGAGTAAGACCATAGGCAAAACTTTTGATAACAATCAACCTGAACGTCCAGGTGTATTGCGCAAATATGTTCTTCCTGAACCTAGCCTTTTTGCTGGTCATTCAGATGAAGGAGCTCGTCAGGCAATGCTCAAAACATTCCTGAAAGTACGAGAGGTCCTTTTCTATGACATTTCCACTCGCGGCACACTCAATTGCCTCAAGTCTCCACAGGACTGGCATCGGATGATGGGCTTGGAGCTTCATGGGCAGAAGTCAGGTAAAGAGACTCGAGAATCGAGGATGAGAAAGAAGTTACGCGTTGATCTGCAAAATGCTGCTTCAAGTGGCCCCAACATTTCCATGGTGAGTAAAATATGTACTGTACTAATTCCAATGCTCATTCTTACTGCCAGGACTTTGATCCCTCCAATCTCAGCTGCAATCCTGCCAACATGGAAAGGTCAGACATACGAAAGATTGATTCCAGATGACATTTGTCTGTGAGGTCCTGGAGGAAATTTTTCGTGTGTCTTTCAAGTATGAGTTGTTGCTCCTGGATCGTTACTTGTATGACGTGAGCCCAGAGATCTGATCCCTGAGGATGGCGAGGTTCTTACTGACCTTGACGCGTCAACGCGTGAGGAGCGTAGCATCAAAGTCATTGGTGCTGTCATGCTTGACACGATATCCTGGGGTTTGCTGCCGCTGATCTTGATACACGTTGGGAGGCTTACCTTGGCTTGTACAATGTCATGAATGGTTGGAATGTTTATCACACCGCTGGGATGTCTGGCGGCACTCACAAGGAAGCGCAGAAACTCTCTGGTACACTTACTTTGGAGGAGTTGAAGCCGATTGAATATTGTTTGACCTACCACTACATACATGCATATGCGAAGTTCTTCAAACGGCCACCGACACTTCCTTACCGATTGTAGTTTTCATGGCATCTTCTTTCATATGATCTTTCATCTTTCTTGCTGCCGTCGCGCTTATTATCTGTACTAGTTGTTCCTCATGCTCATGGTCAAATGAGTTATGTATAGTGAGTCGAAATGTTCATTTATTTGTGCATTGCTGATTCTTTGTTCTATATTCTAGGATTATTGAATACAACTGCGAACATTACATTCTTTATTTTGCGTGACTATGTCTGATCAGCATCTCCTTACCTACGTGTAAGGGGTCACAAGCTGTGGCGTCTGTGGAAACTTGCCACCCTGACCCGCCCAGTATTTAAGGGTTCAACATGTGATGCTTTTCGCTTTGTGCTACCTCTTTCTTCCTTCCATCATCCACCTTTTTTTTCTCTCTCTTTTACAGTCTCTTTCCAATGTCAGCTCATGCTCCAGGTACTTACCCTATTGCTTTTTGTAACCTTACTGATTTTTCCCCTTAGCTACTCGTTCCTCCAATGCTGCCGCGAAAAAGCAAACTTGTTCCACCACAGCTAAGGTCGTTACTATTCCCACAAAACCAAAACCAAAAGCAACCCGTGGAAGGGCTGCAGTGATACCTCCACCCAGCTTGAGTCCGGCTTCCTCACCTTCGACACCTTCAACACTTTCACCCGCTGAAGTCAAAACTCTGCAAGCCCTCAACAAAAAGAAGAAGGACACTCAGCGACAGGCTGAGGCTGCTCGTGTGCTAAGTGATTACTATTTATTAATTTTATCTAAATATGTTTCGTCAACTATCTTTGGTAGAAATACAAGAGCGAGCTTGTGCTCTTGCACAAGCTGCTGAAGCTGAGGTTGACGACTCAGACATGGACGACGACGCTGAAGATGACGAGCAGCTTCAGTATCCGAACTCGGATTCCGAGCTTGCGAAGCCAGCACAGGAGGATGATGACGACGACGATCCGGACAGGGCTTTGTTCTTGTCTTTTGGTCGTATGTTTTTTTTCTTTCTTTCCTTTTTTTTTTCCTCTGACATTGTGTCTACAGAGGCTGACCATGATGACGGGCTCAACCAAGTTGGTGAGAATGACAACCCCGCCGCTGACATGGATACTACTGGCGAGTCTGATGTCGATGAGATGGATGTCGACAATCCTTCCAACAACGTACGTTTTTTTTTCTTTGTTCTTTTTTATTTCGCTAATGATATTTGTTGTAGATTGAAATTGACTCATCCCCAGCTCCGTTGACTCCTTCCAAGAGAGGTAGTCGTGTCCAACGTCCTTACTCGTCACCTAGCCGAGTCCGCAATGCCGTAGTCTCTGGGCCTGTCACTGGGCCTGTCACTGGGCCTGTCACTAGGCCTGTCACTCCCATTCGTCGTCGTCGTAGCGGCAAAGTCACCCAGGATCTTTTCACACCCCGCATGCGCAAACTTGCCAATGCTGCAAAGCGTGCTGCACGCCGTGCTGCTGCAGTGGAGGAAGCATTCGCTGTCGACAAGCATGACCACAACATGGGCGTGATTCAAAAACTCGCAGTCACGGACATGGATGGCCCATTCTATGAGGCCTATACCCGTTTGCTGGCAGATGTTGAGCTTCAGAAAGATATTGTTACCTTTGTAAGTCTTGCCTTTTTTATAGGGTCTTTGCTAACTTCTTTTTATCTTTTTATCTAGCTTACATATGCTTGTGGTGGGATCTTCACTGGACTCATCTCCCGTGCCCGTCAATGGGCTCCAAGTCACTTCAGGTTGCCTGGCACCATGACCGCAGCTGAGGTCAAGGACTTGGTCAGGTGGCTAACTGAGGATGGCCGCTACAAGTATGCTGGCATTGACACTGAGGTTAGTTGTTATCTTTGTTGTATTATTTATTTGCTTACTATCTTCATTCACAGTTGCGTACTTATGACACCAAGCAGCCTTTTGGCTGTGATGGTATTGCTCACATCCTACGGCTTGAAGTATTTGCAACAAAAGGTGGTGCAAACATTGAGGTCTTCCGTGAGATTGTTGCAGCTGGCCGGATTCGTGCACCCACCATTGCACTGTTGTTAACTGTGGTATGTTGTTTCACTTTTTTTTTTTTTGTTAAGTTGTTTAATCAAATCATATTTAGATTGAACATGCCTTGAATGAGTACTCGGAGGGTGTTCACCGACATGCGGAGTTCTCTGATGCTGCACGGCCAAGGTATATAATTTTTTTTTTTCCTTTTCATGTTTACTCATAGCACTGCACAGATACCTTTTCCACCTCAGTAGCTACAACAAGATTGCACGTGCTGCACCTACCTGGGCACAAGACTTTGAAACTAATTTGTATAAGTTGATCATGTATGTTTTTCTTTTTTTGTATACTGAACCTTTTTCTGATTGTCTTTGTCTCAGTACACAGTCTAACAAAGCCTTCCTGTTGGATGTCCAAGCTGATGACCTCACTGAGGTGGACATTGCTGGGTTGGAGGCTGAGGCAGTGGCAGCCACTGCTGCTGTTGTCCCCATTCCTACTCCTGCTCCTGTTCCTGGGGCTACTAATGCTCCTGTACCTGTTCCTGCTGCCAATTCCCCTGCTCCTGTGTTTCCATTGCCAGGATCTCGTGCAGCAGCTGCCGCTGTTGAATCTCGCAAGCATGTTTGATCTTTTATCATGTTTGTTATTATATGTCTTTTAATCTTGTCACTCCTTCATCTGATATCTTGCAAGCATGTTTGTTCTTATGTTTCTTTTAATTTTGTCACTCCTTCATCTGATATCTCATAGTATAGTTAGTAGATAGATATTTTGCATAATAAATTTTTGTTGATCCATCCATATTGTGAATAATGCTTTTGCATTAATTTTGTCACTCCCTCATCTGATATCTTGTAGTATAGCTAGTAGATAGATATTTTGAGTAATAATTTTTTGTTGACCCATCTATATTGTGAAGCATTTTTGTTACCTGAAGTGAACTGTATCATCCTTAAGGTTAATTTGTGTAGCATTCAAGCATATTAAAGTTGACTTAAGTAAATCTGAGGCAGACTTTAAGATACTTGAGTATACTTTGGAGTTCACTTTGATGTACTGAAGTACATTCTAAGTTCCCTCTGATGTACTTACAAGTCCTTTGGGTTCACTTTGCTTGACCTAAGTGCACCTGGAATGGCTTTGAAGCATGCTCACATCAACTTGAAGCTCACCTTGCAGACTCAGGCTGGGTTTATGGTGCCCTGGGTTGACTTCAAGTTGGCTTGAGCCAATGTTTGAGCCAACTTGACTGTCTTGGACCTGACTTGCATGGCCTGGGGGTGTCCTGGATGCACCTGAGTGTAACAGCACCTCTGGACGTTGTCCTAAGTCACCTAGGTGTCTTTGCTATCCTGTTGTCTTCTAAGGGACTTGCATGGCTGGATTCACCCTATGCCCACTCAAGGCTAGGGGGTATTTTCCAGATGTTGAACACTCACGTTTACATCCAATCAACTTTAAAATCGATGACCTTTCCTTTTTTAAATCGGCCAACAACTCTTTTTCTTTCTTGACCATCACTGAAAACTCCAGTCACTGGCGACATGTTCAAATTGCTGCCTGGGACTCATTTATGGCTGATAAAAGTTTGGTACCATTGATCGGACAACATCTCCCTGCATTGGTGTCTCTCAATCTTTGCTCTTCATTTGATGATGTATCATCATTTCCCATGAATTGTCTGGTTCTTCAATCTCTAACATTGTATGGGTGGCCTCTCGACCTAGAGTAATTGACCTCTGCATTCTATGATACCTGTTACATAGTACAGCAGATAGGGTAGCACCATCCTGATCTTTGATTTGAGGACCTTTAGCTGAGCTCAAGTCTCCTTCCCATCCTTCAAAAATTCTTCCAACTCTTCTAACTTCCTACAGACCCCCTCTAAGATCTCCGATGCACCCAATGTGTGCCTTCTGGCATAGTTTCCATTTTCTGCTCAATGGAGCTTTGGCAGAACCAGTCATTCCAAGCATTCTGATGACTAGTCAGATGGCTGAAACTGGGCTCCAGCTCAGAGTGTCTTCTGTAAATTCCAGGAGCAGTTTCTCTGGATTAATGTACTCAGATTCATCATTAGTCAGCATGGATTCTTGAGAAGGATTACTTGCCCCCATCATGGGAAGGGAAACAGTGCTAACATTTCCCCCCTAGCTGGCCCAAGGCTGAGAATCTTTGTTTTCATCTGTTTGGGCTATGTTAGGGGGGACTTGAGAGCCATTCGGAGTTGAGGGCTCCTCTAGCTGCAAGGCTTCCGTCTGGTTGCTCATTTTACTGAGTGTTTTGGCTGGAGGTGATTTGGCAGGAGAGGCCATTATTGGGGTTTTCATATGGAATTATGGGGTTTTCACGGTTAATTAGGATGAGGATGTAATTTATCGCATATTACAGAGGAATTAAATGAGAATGTAGGAGTATTAAAAGGTAAATATGCTATTCTAGAGCTTGACACCATCTGTAATGCCCAGTCTGAACTGTGGGAGTTTTGCAAGCTGATGATGGTGAAGATCAAGAAGTGTCCTGTAATACATGCAGAGTATATCATTGCCTATGCAAACTCATTAAAAGGCTAGCAGCTGAAGACCATAGTCCAGACAAACATATTCCATGTGCATGACTTAGTTGACAAGGCACATTATACAGTCTGGAAAGCTGTCACTGAGCTTGCTGCCTTACTCTGGTGTGTTGAAATTCACAACATGGAGCAGTATTGTGTTTGTTTTTCTTTGTTTTATGTGGTGATCTTTACATCTCTGATGCATCTACAGCAAGACATTGAAATAGCTGCAGATAATGTGTTGGATTCCTTTGCAGTGGTGTCACAGATTTCCCCATTGTTATCTTATCTATGCCATATGATTATCTATGATATGTTATCTTGACATATTTTATTATCTTATCCAATACAGCATCCTTACAATCAACATCATTACAATATCTTATCTGTGACATGCAGTGCTTGTCAACACTCAATAGAGTACTTTACATAGATATATATTGGGTACTGGGTGAACCAGGGTGAACCAGTGTAAACCAGTGTAAACCAGTGTAAACCCAGAGTGGGAACACTGTATAACACTGGGTAACCCTGGATGGCCCAACATGTATATAAGTAGGATAGTCTGAGTCCCAGGCTCAATAACATCTTTATTGTCTTCATAAAAACACTTCTCTTTCTACACACTCAGCTTCAACCTTCATTGCCAACCCCAAACCCATAGCAGTGAGTTAGGGATTTGTGATAGGTGGTTGATGCATCCAAAATCATTTCAAAAATAAAGCTGCATTTACTTCTACACATCCCTGATGAAATGCATGCATTGGGTCCTATGGTTGGTGTAGCCACTGAAACATTTAAACCTTTTAATTCTATATTCTGAATTGGTTCAATATTCTCAAATCATCTCACCCCCAGTCACAACATAGCACATAGGCTTGCAGACCAGGAAAGCACCAAGCATTAGCTCTCTGGAGGCCTTTCACCTATACCAGGTGGCCACCTGGTGTGCAGCTGGCCATCAGCAAAACATGTATGATGTGGCCAGCTCTTGCAAGTGCTGGACAGTGTTTCCAGAACTCCAGAGCTCCAGGACCCAGATGGTCTGGCCGGCGCTGGCCAGAGCTCCCAGAGGCCTCAAAATTGCCTTATTTGGAAATTAAAATAAAATGTCATACAAGTTTATATTTTTGACAGCACTGGCAAGCACTGGGGGCTCTGGGAGCACTGGGAATTTTACATATTGCTGTCAAAATTAGTTTGCAAAATATAGGGTTTGCTGATGTGGTGCAGATGTACTTCAGCTCTTCCATAGCCATCCTATATTACAGTCATTACTTGGTTCAGACCATCAAGATCTTGCATCAGGTAGACATGAATCCCATTTTTTTCTATGATGCTATTACTCATTTGACATTCCAACTAGGCTCTATCAAGTGATGCTCCATTTCAGATGATTTCACATGCTGAATGTAAACTCAAAACTGATAGTCAAATGGTCAAACTTTCATAGACTGCCATTGCATCTGCCCACAACAATAGATAGTACAATTTGGAGGATAGCACTCATGTCCAATGCCAGAGTGTGATTGCATCCTCCTTAGATGAATCTCCTTCAGGTTCATGGGTTTTTTTACAAGTCTTTGGTTACACATCAGGAAAAATGGTTTGGGCCCAGGATGACCCCAGGTCACTTAGGCAGCCTAGGCCACCTAGGAATAATGCAAAAACTTTGGACACCTCAGGTATCCTGAGCCTCCTAGGACATCAGAAAAAACTGTTTTGGGCCCAGGAGGATCTAAGGTCACCTAGTCTTCTTAGGCAACCTGAGCCATCCTAGTTGGCTCAGTGATGAGTTAGATTTGTGCTAGGTATGAAAACCAACCAAACAACAATCACCCCAATCAGATATAATCCAAAAGGTTTAATTTAATGTGAGGAAGGAGGTTGTCGAAGGTTCCCTTGACTACTAATTGATTCGAAGAGAAAAGCACTTGACAGTTGACACAGATAGTGCACAATGAACAAGGTTTTTATATTTGGAGGGAGGTTTTGAAAAGCCAACTAACGTACGATGACACGCTGAACTAATCGAGGGGAAAAGCAAACACCAAAGCACGGGTCAAGTACACTGGCTCAAAAAATGACTTTGCGTATCTCGGGAGCCTTTACATCGCCGCGCAATGATACTCCAACTCTCAGGGATTCCCGCAAGTTACCTAACAAGCTTATACAACCGCCGCGCAAGTCACTCGAGTAGGCGTTTTTAACACACTCAGCGAAGAGCAGGCAAGGGGTAGAATCTGTTGGTAAAGCTTGGTAACACTCCAAGAAGCTTCCTCCCTAAAACTAGACCAAGCTGGCACTTGGGTCCAAGACCTTTCCTAATCAACAACGGGCTCGTTGAGGTGTGCATGTTAGGCTCCACCTGTGGTCCTAAGACTGATGTGACCTCTCTTCGAGATGAAAACCAGGAATGCTCGACTTAATAGCCAGGGAGTAGAATGAACAGCCTCAGTATTATCGAGGTTACAAGAAGGCCACCCGTTTCAAAGGTTGTAGAGGACGATGCAGACACGTCTGAGCATGTACAAATCACTACAGGTCCTAAGATAGAACTGCGTTTCAGGTATCAAGTCTAACTTGTCATTCCGAGATAGAATAGCTACCCTTATATACTGAGCGAGATATATGAAAATAGGAAAATGAGAGAAACTGAGCGAGATAGGATGAAACAGAGTAAGTAAAATAGAAAAAGATAAATAATGTCCATATATGCTTGTATACTATGGTTTTGCCTCGACGTTTTCCTGCCTCGTTCGTTTGTCTTCCTCGATTGGGTCGACCTTTTGGGATTTTGGTCCGAATCAACTCGAGTCATTTGCCTTTTTTACAAGGATCGCCAGTTCCTTTAGCAGAACAGCCCTCGGAAGTATTTCTATGTTTTTCCTTGCCAATGGGAGACTGGTTATTATCCCTAGTTCCGCGTGGTCTCGAGTCTAGATGCCTGGTAGCATATGGATCTTGGTAAAACACTGAGGCTCAGATAGAAATACTCCTTGGTCCTTCCATGCTCTAGAAGTAGCTACAGAAAGTGGGTCATGTGGCCGCATTGGACTGCCACGGCTATATGCCTGGGTGCTTTCCAGCGAGCGTCAACTTTGAGGGCACCTGTTAGGGTACTTCCTCATCTCGGTCCACCTTGCTTCATTTAATAAACTTGAGTGTCGTTTAGACTCCTCGGTGAGCTGATCGCGGAAGCAATGCCTTGTTAAGACTTTGATCCCTTGGGTATATCCTTCGATGACCTAGCCTAGTATAACTGGTATGTGGGCTCGTTTATCTGCCTCGGTCAGCAACTTGTTATCCAACAAGCTTGCCTCGCTACACCATACTGCGCATAGGACTTTGATCGAGGCGCATTCACAAAGTTAAGTATGGTACCATTGCGTGTACCGTTACTCTGCAACCTCTTGGGTAGAATAGGTCCTCGGTAGATTTTAACTATCAGCTTGGGCTCACTATAGTTCTCTTATTGACCGTGTTTTGTTACTAACAGAACCTAGGATTATTGGTTCTGCGCAGTTCTAGCCTTAGCCGAAAAATCGGCGTATCATCTCCCCCAAACTAAAAATCTCAACCGTCCTTGGTTGAGGCAAGTTGAAGCCGTATCTCAGCGAGGTAACCTGTACCTGGATCGTGTGGGTAATTGACCAGCATTGACTGTTTTATGAAGTCCGAGTTACTCTTGCCGAGGAAGCCATTGCGGCACTAAGTTCAATCAACTGGCCTGGGTGCATTCCGTAGTTGCCGCTCGCGTTTAGGGTCTGATGCTCTTTTTGGCACATCCCATCAGTCGCAGCAATCTTGACAAATCAATGCCTACTTTTGGCAAGAGATCGACTGGATACACTTGGGTGTCCCAGTTTCTTTGGCATGGTCCAGACACATGGCCTTTGGACCCTGCAATCTCCTGATTTCTCGTTCTCCGTAGAAATCATAATGATTCTTTTGCTGTGCTCTTCTTCCAGACACTTCTGGTGTGATGTGATCAGGATATCCCGGTCAGCACTTAAATCCCTTTTGGGACATGAGTCTGCCTTTCCTGCTTGTGCAGGGTCCAGGGGTTCTTTCCTCATATCACATCTTTCCATTCCATCACATCGGAGTTCTGAGTTGTGCATCTGCTGCTAGCACATGGCTTCTTCTGACTTTCTATTTTCTATGCCCCAAGGTGCCTTTGTCACCATTTTTGATGGACTACCTATCACAGAAATAAATTCCATGCCCCAAGGCGTCCTTGTCACCATTCTTGACAGACTACCTATCATATAAATAGATTTGCGTTGATCCCCGAATCTTGTTAATCACTTTGAGATAAGTGATGCATCGGTGCTGAATTTGACTTTTTCATCAACTGAACATGGCGTGAGATGGTGATTCAAGTAAAAGGGTCTTCCCCATCTTTAGCACGCGTCTCCCGTATCTCATACTTGTCATTGTGATATCACAATTTCCAGATAAACCGTTGCCGTATTTCCTTCAAGATATCACCTACTCGATCAGCAAGCGTATGATTTTCTTAAGTGAAAACACCGCATTCCCATTTTTAGGAGACGGGAATTCCTTGGTTGGTACGAGGAGTACCTGCACGGTGGAATTCCTATGTCTCATTACATTCCTTTGAGGTCCCCGCATCAGAACTCTTCGCGATTCATCAGTCGGACGTCCGTATTCGGTCATGATATTCTCTAAAACCTAAATTTGCGGATGCGTTTAGACCTCGAAAGATGCCCGTGCAGGGTTCAATCCTCATACAGGGTACATCTTTTCCGCGAGAAGTGCTTCCTCGCGTGATATGTCTTTTCCAGACGCCACAACTGGTAAGACGCGTCACTCCCTTTTTGGAATCGCGCTGTCTTCCTGAAAAATATTTTATCTTTCTTTTGTCGTGACTTAATCACGTAGGTTACTTTTCTCTGGTATAAGAGGCTCGGGATTTCAAGATCGTAAGTCCCAAACTTCCCAATTCCTCCTCTCTGTAGCGTTGTTCATACGATGTCCAGACGGTTACTTCGAAACCTACCGTCGGTACGGACGATGAATTCCAACCTTCTCCTGCGCTTTCCAAGTCTGTGAACCCTGCTTCTTCTTCTACTTCGTCGAGGGCCCATCGTCGTACTGCCGCTGTGGTCCCTGTTATCGAAACTCAGCGCGCCTCGACTTCTGGTCAAACTTCTCGTTTGACTGGCCCTGGTCGGTCAGGACTCTCGTCCTCGACTCTTCCTGCTGGTCGTGGTGGGGCTCGTGGTGCTGCTGGGCCGTCCCGAGGTTCTTCCTCGGCAACCTCAGTTGCCAGGCCTCCCTCCAGCCTTCGCCAGATCGTCGAGAATAGCAAGATCGTTTCGCTACCTCTGACTGGTAAGCTTTCCCTACATTTAACTGACTTTTTCCAATCTCGGCTGACCATCACCTCTGTTTTCTCGTAAGAAGACACTCGGCTCGTCTCGTTCTGGTTTCTACGGACCGTATTCTTGCAGGGCATCTTTGCCTGTGCAGAACACCAGTCTCAGCGAGAGGAGCTGGAGATCTCGGTGTCGGATTGGGTCGCATTCTTCGACAAGCATTCACCCAGAATGGTAAGTTTTTATTTTTAACCTTTCTTCGTGGCTTTATGCTGACTCCTTCTCTCTTCTAGGTGGCCTATAAGGCCAAGTATGGCAAATATATGGCGACTACTTGGTCCGCGGCATTCTTGCTCGGCGTCCAGCGGCTCTGTACGCAGATGTTGGGCCAGTATGCTCGGAAGGACCTCCAACGGTATAAGACGGAGTGGTTCATCGAGGAGCCCATTCTGACTTACACCTTTATTGGTGGCGATGAGGTAAGCCCCCTTTTTGTCAACTTTGTTAGGTCTACCTCGATTTCTGACTACTTTGTTTCCGTCTCGATATAGATTCCTGGACTGTCGAGCCCTGTCGTGACGCCTTCCGAGCTTATCTCGGGGGGTCTCATCAATTATCACAAGTTCGAGGTTGACTTCGAGCTGAGCGTCTCTGGGCTTGCCCAGGACGAGCTCTTTCCCGAGGAGGCCATTTTCATCAGCGACCTCGTCGAGGTAAGTTTTTCCCTCTTTTCGTCTGTGAAGTTCAATTTTTCTGACTTCGTTGTTCTTTTCTCTTCTTCGGTTCTCAGGATGTGGGTCTTTCGGTGAGTACTCCTATCCTTCCCCTTTCTTTTCTCTTTACTAATAATTCTTTTTTACAGCAAGTCGGAATTCACGGTTTCTCGCCGAGCCCTCGTCTCTTCGACCCAAGCGAGGACGCTCTCGTTGACAACATGTTCATTGACTTCGAGGCCGTAGAGTCTGAGAACGAGGATGACGATGAACAGGAGGAGGAGGATGACGATGGACAGGAGCCCGAGGAGGAGGATGCTGACCACGACATTGATGTCGAGGAAGATCCTTCTCCCATCGACAACGAGGTTGAGTTTGTGGGCGAGGCTGTCGAGCAGCCAGTCCGCATTCGCTCTTCCTTGGTAAGTTCCCTTTACACATCCTCGCTTCTTTTTACTGATTCATTCCCTTTGTTAGCTGGAATATCCGACCTCGCCGGTTCCAAAGCCTGTTTCCTCGAGCGCATATACATCCAAGTCGAAGAAGGGCCAGTCCAGTCATGCCAAGGACTCGGGCTTTCCTCGGCTTGAGGGTGGCCGTCAGAATACGTCCTTGTTTGGTTATGACTCAGTCCTGGCGCGGGGTGGGGGCAAGTCTCGGGCTGCACGAACTTCGAACGCCGCGGGAACGCCTTATCCTGAGACAAAAGGTGTTCGGATGATCACCGTAAGTCTTCCTTTTTCCGCTTATTCCTCTGCTAACTTTTCGTTTTCAGGAGCGTTTCGCTGCTCCTGGTGACTTCAACGATAACGAGCGCGTTCGACTTCACGCTTCGCTGGACAGCTTGGTGCACAGCACCATTCCTCTGCAGCCTGTAAGTTTCCCATCATTGTACATCGTTTTCCGAGCCGCGCTAACATTTTTCCCTCAACTGCAGTTTCCCTCGGTGTCATGCACCAACTGCATTCGAATTGGAGTGCAGTGCTCAATGCCACCTGAGTCCACCAGCAGTGCTCGCCATGAGTGCCATCGTTGCCTCCTGAGCAAGACTCCTTGCTCGTTCAGCTACCCTGTCGAGCGGGCTGACGAGGAGCGGAGGCGGCTGTTTATGCATGCCGCCAGAAGCAACGGGGGTACGTTTTTCTTCTTTCTGATCTTTTCCTCTAGTTTGGCTAACCTTCTTTTACTTTTCTAGCGGTCGCCATGTTCTCTTCGACACTTGCCGAGGAGAACCTTGGCCTTCTTCGCACCGAGGTCTTGCTCCGGTCTTTCTTGACCGAGTTCACGATTCAGGCCAGTAACGTTGCTCGCCGTCAGGCTCAGCTTCGTAACTCGGCTTCTGATCCTCGCTCATTGCTGAAGGCTCTCATCGAGGATGGCTTTGTCGCCGAGACGGACACGGAGCGTTTGTCCATGCTTGCCTTCCTTCTTGGTTGGGACAAGCGTTTCACCCTCGAGGATCTCGAGTTTGAGGGACTCTCGCAGATTCCTCTTCCTGAGGTCATCGCGCCGCCGCCTACCCAGTCCCAGGTAGGTCATCTTCATGCTTTGATTCCTTCGGACAGGGTCCCACCCATCCCTGGTCTTGTTCGTCGACCTCAGTACAAGGGTAAAGGCAAGGCCAAGGCCGTGGAGGCAGCTTCCGAGGAAGGATCTGCTCCAGAGGAGGCTTCCACTGTCGTTGCCGAGCCTGTCTCGTCTTCTGGATCCAGTGAGGAGTCCGAGGAGGAGGCCGTTGTTCACGCTCGTAAGTCTTTTCTTCATACTTGTCATCAGCTTTTTACTGATTTCTTCAGTTTTAGATTCTCCCTCGAAGCGCCGTTCTCCATCTCAGTCTCCCAGCGCCGAGGAAGATGACGAACCAGTGGCCAAGCGTCGCAAAGCAACCAAGTCCCCTGCCGCGGCTCCTGCAGCTGTTCTCTCTCCTCGGGCCTTCTTTAGGCAGAACGCTGCTGCTGGTCCTTCCGCGAGACCGATACAGCGCGCTCCAGGTGCTCATCGTGGTAGTGGGTCGAAGCAAGGGTCGAGGAAGAGGAAGGTAAGAATTCTTTCTTCCTTAGTCTTCATCGTTTTTACTGATCCTTGTTCCAGCGTCCGTTGGCGCCGTAAGTCGAGGTATCGTGGCTGAGCTTTTGCCGCCTCGCTGGCTTTCATTTTTTTATTTTATTTTTACATCTTTGTTTTTGCATGCTTCATAGTCCATTGGACTTTAAAACACATCGATTCATAGCTCTTTTCGTACTTTATGCCACATTTTGTATAAGTAGCATAGTAGAATTTTGAGCTTTTGTATATAGCAAATAAAAGGAGTTTTAACTCCAGTTTCGTTCTTCATTTTGTGTGAAACATAAGCAGAACTTTTAAGTTGTCTCGAGCAAATTTATAGCTCATGAAGACTCTTTCTAAGCATTTTGTTAAGTTCTTCAGCGCGGCAAACTACCGAACTTGAAGCCAGTCACCGCGGAGACTTGCTCTCGGGTGTTTTGACTCGATGTATGCAGTTTAAGTTGTGCCAATCTCATTTCGAGGTTGAAACACTTCCAACGCTGCTTATCAGACCCTTGTCATGGTGAAACTGTTCACTTGGACTCGGCCAACTAAGGATTTAGTTCCTCGATGGTTTTACCGCAACCAGTGCCGTTTCTAGCCACAGCGGACTTCTTCCGTTCTAAGTCGTCAAGCGCATCATATGGTTTTGATGGTGTGATTACACCACCTTGTTATCAAGCAAGAGTTTGATTGGTCAAAGCGTCGGATTCAAACTGTTTTATTGCAAACTAGTTTTCATGCCGAGGGCCAGG
Organism: Gymnopus androsaceus JB14; assembly: GCA_009733575.1. Taxonomy (NCBI): domain Eukaryota; kingdom Fungi; phylum Basidiomycota; class Agaricomycetes; order Agaricales; family Omphalotaceae; genus Gymnopus; species Gymnopus androsaceus. The sequence continues at coordinate 26,505 of ML769952.1, forward strand.
AATAACATTAACAAGTTCTGGCCAGATAAGACATTGATACACGTTCGTGCCCATTCCTTAGCTGTAGCCTTGAATTTTGCTTCTCGCTTCACCGGTCTTGCCGCGATCAACTCTTGTTTGGACTGCAAATAATCTATCTCGCCAATCCTCTCCCCCAAACTAAAAATCTCAACTGTCCCAGTTGAAGGAGGGTAGCCAAGTATAGCGCGGCGAAATATTTCATGCAGAACGGACCCTTTTTAGAGCTTCCGGTTTCACGTCTCGCCGCGATGATATTTCTATCGCGGCAAAGTCTGTCCGCGATGCTCTGAGTCCCATTGTTCTGATGTCTGCAGCGAAAGCGAATTCTTCTCTCATCTGGCAGTATTTTGGCGGCAAATATTTTGTCCAACCTGGTGCCGTCTCAGATCCCAAACTCGGCTTCGTCTCGAATATAAGGCCTCAGTATCTCGAGGATAAATTTTCGAGCCTCCGCTTACATCTTTCAACTCTTCTTTCAAACAAGCACATCCATTCTAAAATGTCCTCCGAGCCTGCTCGTCCTTTCATCACGCTCAAGGACTACCCAGACCACAAGATCCAGCTCCAGAAGCAGGCCGATGCTATCGAGGTACTTGCCAAGGCTAAGTGCGCTCTCAGCATCCGTCACCCTACTTGCGAGCAAGCTCTTGTCTACTTGGTACGGGACTTCCCAATTTTCCACAGAGTCTAGTGTGTGTGCTAAAATATCAAACACCCTTCAGCACTATCCTGCCAGTCAAGAAGTTACTTCTCAGACTGATTACCAGGAATTGTACAAGACGCTGCTTGACTTGGTAGCCCCCGTCCATCAGCAGCAAAAGGTCAACTTGTTCGAGAAGTGCGCGAAGTACTACCGCACTATCACGGCTTCGAATGAGACCCCTGACCATGCTGGCAAGCAGAGAAAAGGGGTGAGTTTATTTACTCGTCCTCGTATCTCGTTGACCAGGTCTCAGTTTTCCAAAAAGGATGGTTCCTCTCGGCGATCTATCCGAGAGGATGAAGAGGTGGTTGAAGTCCCGGCTCCTCCAAAAGTTGCCAGCACAAGTGCAACACCCGTATGTGATTATCACATTCTTCTTCTTCAAAGCTGATTTCTTTGCTAGACCGGGCCTCGTGCCCATGTCGCGACAGCTCCTAATTCGCGTCACTTGCGTGTAAGTCAATTCCTCTATTTCTTCATTTCTCTTTTTAATTCGTTTCGTAGGAATCTCCTTCGCCTTCTTCATCTCGCCCCAATGTATGCACACATGTATTTCCTCATCAGCTCGATTTGACTGAAGGGTTTTATTATGTTTCATTAGGGTACAGCTGGAGTCGAGGCTCGGAAGGGCAAACGTACTCGTCTTAACGACGATGCGTCCAACTTTCGTAGGCCCGAGACATCAGGTAAGAACATTTTTCATTCTTTTATCGAGGCAATTGTCCAGACCGGGAATGCTCCTGCGATCGAGGACGTTGCTCCTCGGACGATTGGTCCTTGGGATCCTATTCCTTGGGATTGTGAAATTCCCGAGACCATAGGATACTTCGCTGGTGGGGGAGCCGAGGTCCCATACGAAGTTATTGCTTACGAGCAACTTTTCGTGTTTTACGGCTACCGAGGCTCCTTTACCCAGTTTCTTGCCTTTACCGGAAATTTTTCCTTCACCGTCCAGTGGCTTTCGAAGTGGTACATCTCCTCCCTCGATCGTGCCTCGCACAATCGCTTCTTGGATCGAGAACTTCCCTTCTCTCCGATTCCTGCCATCGACTTATCTTATCCTTCGGATTGGATTCCTTCACATGAATTCTGTCCCTTCTGTGACGAAGCATCTGTGCAGTGTCTTTGGTACAGGACTAGCAACTTTCACGAAGTCACGGACCAATTTCTTTCTTACGGTGACCTTTGCGATGCCGGGTATACAGACTTTCCATTTCCACAACGCCTTCAACGAATTCAGGAACTTCGTGCTAGTCTCGAGAATAATTTTCCTCAGTCTGACCGTTGTAACTGTCGTTCTGGCGAGTCGACGGAGTCTTTCCTCGACTACTCTTGGGTTCGCAATGAGCTGGTCGGTTATCCAAGCCAACCTACTGCTCAAACCCTAGAGTTGGTCCCCGCGACTTATTCCTTCTCGGGAGTCCCTTGGCACGTTCACGGCGAGGTGTACAAGTACACCTCGGAATCCCTTGAACAAGTCCGTGCCCGCTACGAGAACAATCCTTTGGTCGAACTCGCTTGTGGCTTTCCTAAGGTAACTCTACCTTTTCCCATTTTTGTTCGAGGCTCACCAGTACCCTTTCTTTCGTAGGTCCCTGTTGTTCCTCGATACTCGCGGGTCCTGGACTGGAGTGGGAGGCCATTATTGCCAGACCCAGGCATTCCACAGGAGGAGCGCGTTCTTCGAACTTGGGATACTCATACCGCGTATGATTATTTCTGGGATCGTATCTTCCAAGGCGACTTTCCATCTCGGGACCAACTAGTATTCAGTCTTTCCCGGAATTCTAGTCCCGAACAGCTTGTCAATTTTCCGCCCCAGGAAGCTTTTGCTAACCCCGCGCAATTTTGTCCCTGCCGTCGTGACTGTCCTGAATCGCGATACGTTCCCATCGCGGTTCGATATTCTCCTTTAGAAAATGCTAGTTTCCGCGAAGCTGCTCTGGTCCGAGGTACTCATGATTTCCATGATGTACATGAAGACTGGCGTCGAGGTATTTTTCCTCGAGACAGTCGACCAGTTCCTCCTACGGTTTCTATCAAAGTCCCCGCGGATTCACCAGTCCCAAACAGTCCTTCGTCGGTTACTCATCAGTTCTATCCAACAATCCATCGTCCAGATCACGTCGAGGTCTTTTATGACCCTGCGACTTGGAAGTACTACAATTCTCGTAGTTCCTATCCCTTCGCGAGCCCTGCCTTGCTCGACGAGGTCCGTCCTTTAGTCAAACCTGTTCTTCATCATCCCGAGCTTCGTCCCGTTCAGCCATCCAACTTTCAGCCCGACGAGTTTTCCCAGCGAATGGCCGAGGCCTTGTCTGCTAACGAAGAATCGTGGCCAAATTTTCAGGAATGGAGGTTTGCTCGTGAAGCGTATATCGACTGGTCTGACCCTCAAAAGGTTGTGGATATTTTTGATCCTAGGCGATTTCCTTGCTTATATCGACACGGCAGACTATTTTTCGGGGGGGAAGCTGCCTTTGCACTTCTGCAAACACGTCCTCCCTTCAAAGTTCATCGTCCCCCACTGCTCATCGAGAAGTTGACTTCTCTCTTGGGTTCACAGTCCCGTCTGCCACTGTCGTCAGTAGGACCCATGTACCAGCAGCTTTCTCCGGAAGACGAGGTTCTGCTCGCCGAGATCGCATCACACTTCAATTCCACGGTCGTCCGCGGTCAGCAATACGACCTTCGTCGCGATCATGATGAAAGCGGCTACGACTCCGACCTTTACAACTGGTCTTGCGAGTCGCATTAAGGCGCATTCCCGTTCTGCTTTTCTTTTAACTTTGTTCGTTTTAACTTCATCTCGAATCCGTTTACTGACTGAAACTTTCTCGTTTTACAGCCGATTTGGCCGAGGTTCAGGACGAACGCTTAAACCAAGCTCTCAATTCCCTTGAGGGCTATCCCGAGCTCGATCCTTCTGTCGAGGACATTCAATACGGTTTGCTTAATCGCTACCGCCTCGACTTCGTCTATTATCGCGGCATGGCCAAGCATTTCCGCGATGAAGCCGAACATTCTCTCCGGCTCTTCACAGGTCAACACGAATCTATGATGAAGAAGGGTTACCCCCTTCCTCAGATTGATTTGGATAGACTGCCCGAGTTCATCAAGAGCTCGGTTCAGCCGGCTGACGCAATGGAAACAGATGGAAATTAGGGAATTCGTCAGCGAGGAGTCAATGAAGTCTTTCTTTGACGAGTCGCTGATGAATTTAGGGTTTCTTTTCGTCCCCAAGTCTCGATTGGATCGTTTACGCAGAACATGGTATATTCTACGGTTATTTGGACTTT
>ML769953.1:0-15098 GCA_009733575.1 Gymnopus androsaceus JB14
GCCCGAATGCGCGCGGGTAAAAGTGCAGCGAGCAGCAGCTACTGTTGAAATATATATGGCCTACAAGTATATAATATACACGAGCTATCGTACAATATACAAGAGATACTAAGAAATAAACAAACTAATATCATAAGATAACTTCAAAATAGCCATTATTTCACAATTAGTTCAATTTTCATCTACGCCCTCCTCTCGCATAAGAGTCTCGAGCCCTTGAACCTCCACCAGCACGACTTTCTCGCTCCCACTCCGAGTACCGCCAGCTTTGATTACGACCGGGCCCTTCTCGCTCCTGTGCTGAGTCCGACCGCCATCTTTGATTTCGACTGGGCCCTTCTCGCTCCTGTTCTGAGTCCCAGTATCGGTCACGACCGTGCCCTACTCGCTCCCGCTCCGAATACCGTGAATGTTGATAACGGCTTGGCCCTTCTCGTCTGTTGTTTCGCCTATCACCTTTCGCGCTGAACCTATCGACATCATCTCCCCACATGCGTCGCTTCTCTGTAATTTTCCTTCCTGCACGATGCTTTAGTCCAGTCTGATGACGAGAACTTGGAGGCTGCGGGGCGACATCTTCCCATTCCGCATCCAAGCTGGATTTTCGCACTTCTTCATGAGGATACAAGAAATGCCAGACGGTGTCCTGGGTGTAGAAAACTTTACATTTGTGGACGTTTCGGGGATCGAGAAGATTCTCTGTCACGGTTATCGCATCATCTACACTGCCGGTCTTAATGAAGAAAAGGCTGGCATTGCCTTGGCGAACGAATCGTATACCGCGGAATCGGGAAGAAGAAACATACAGGTCAGTAAACTGGAGGAAGCCGGAAATGTCCTGTTCGGTCCTTTCCTGGACGACCAAGAAACAAGTGGGGTGGTCGGAGATGTTTATGAACATAGGAGGACCCTGAGGAATATTGGGATTCGGGATGGGGTCAAAGTGAGGGTGCTTTAGGTTTTGCTGCTGGGACTCCGGCTTCCGCTTCAAATTGTCAACCGTTGCTGCGGTGCTGAGAGACACAGCGCCACTCGACTGAGAACTAGTTTGGGCTTCGACTTGTAGGTTTTCCATACCCCCTACATTGGTTGAGGTGAAATCCGCCTCCAACCCGGAGCAGTCCATGGCCATAAGATCTGGTTGAGGAGGGTTATGGATCCCTGATGGCGCAATATCATCATCCGGCCCTCCATTGACTGAACTAACGAGGACCATTGCATGATCCTCGACTGTCTCTGGCAGCATCAAATTGAGCTCTCCGAACTGCGCAGCGACGCCCTGGACAGCACCCAAATCTAAATCTAAATCCTCCTCCTTCACTTTCTGTTCTTGCTCCTCCTTCGCTTCGTGTTCTTGCTCCTCCTTTGCGTTCCGTTCCTCCTCCTGCGCTTTCCGTGGCTATTAGCGCATCGAAGTCAGTAGCAAGCAGTAATAGAGCCAGTTAGAAATTTACGCACTGTCTCGATGATTTCAATCTCCTCATCTTCATCTAAGTCAATAGCCTCCTCGATAATGCTCATCTTTTTCAGTCCCAACTTGAGCACGCTCATGTAATCGGAAAGCTCCAAGACCCCGGCTTTCTGTCTGTCCGTTGCAGCAACAGTGTCCGCTGCAGCAACAGTGTCCGTTGCAGCGACAGGGCCCGAAGATATGACAATTGAAGATTCCTCAGTCGAGAAGGATCGGGTATTTCGAACGGCAATTTGAGAGGCTTTGAGACTCACAGCGGCCTCATCTACAAACACAGTCTGATAATAGGTTGGACGCCCAGCGGCATCTCTGAGCTTGAAACTGCGTGCCTCGACGAGATATGAGGACATCGCAGTGCCTTCAATCAAGTTTACGAATTTGGGAACATTCGGTGGAAGCTCCGGTTCATCAGGGTCCATTCGATAGTGAACCCAGAAAACTGGAATCTGAGCAACGTAGAGATACCACTTGAGCATTGAGGGGTTCATCTCATTGCCCCAGATGCCCATGAATCTTGCATCCTGCGTGTCGCTTCGACTAATAGAGAGGCCTTGGCTAGCGTCCAGCTGCTTTTCAATCAACACGTCAGACATCGTATTCCATGACTCGGCAATTTTAAACCGTCGTTGTATGGCTGCCATTTGCGGAACATAGTTGCCGAAAGCCATGGGTGTGCCAAAAGATTCAATCTCCTCAACGCTGGGCAGGAGGCCAACCCAAGAATCAAGCAACTTCGGCCATCTTGCAAGAAAGGGTCCTGATCGAGCGATATTAAACTGGTGCCTTTTCTCCAAGTACTCCCGCCTACTAACCATGGCCTTGATGTAGTTGTTCTGTGCGTAACCGTCGTATAAGAAGGTAGTATCGTCCGAATGCCAAACCTCATAGAGGTTCTCGTACTCCGGACGATTTTTCAAGTCCTTCCGGGCATAATCTAAGAGACGAATGAAAGGAAGGCTTGGGAAGCGAGGGTCGTGAAGCTGCGGCATCAACGTTGGGTCTGATTTCCCCATCGACCCATCGGAGAAGTGGGGCTTCGTAAAAGGCTGCCGATAATCTTCAGGAACACGTCGGCCTCCGAAGTACGGGTTCTGGCGGGAGTTAAATGAGAAAAACTCAAATATCCTTTCATTTCGGTCACCATAACTGGGGTCGGTGCTATCGATACCAGGAAGGTAGTGGCCTGCGAAGAGTCGTCCGTGATACTGCTCAGAATTACCGCGAGGAATCTCCTCCGAGAAGGCGCAAGCCCAGCCTTTGAATTCCTCAAATCCAGCGCCTATTTGTACTGGCTGGTCGTCTCCCCAACGCCGAAGGTCCTCCCCTTTTTCTGAAAGTATATGTCCATATAATGTTGGCTTTATTCGTAGATTGAGCATGCAGTTGCATTCAGTACAGGTTCAAGTACGCACCACTCTCAGAGCCTCATCGGGCAGCTCATAAGGTATTTCCGGAGTCGCATATGAGTATAGTACCATTTATGGAAGCTAGTAGGCGTGTTTCAAGGACGGCGATGAAGCTTTAAACGAGAGCGGCTGAGTACAGCCTAGAGTAGTAAGCAGATGAAATTTCGAAAGACAGCCTGCAATTTGAGCGGAGTGAGGCTAAGTACAGCCTGTAATTTGAGCGATGCGATGGTCGAAGCGTCGAGGTTGGACTTGTAAAGAAAGAGCTTTGACTGTCATGTGACAGTCGCTCTTTCTTTACAAGTCCAACCTTGACGCTTCGACAGTCAAAGCTCTTTCTTTCAAAGTCCAACCTCAACGCTTCTTTCATCGCATCGCTCAAATTACAGGCTATTTAATCGCGCCATCTAATTCGAACTGCAGGCTGTACTTAGCCGCTCTCATTCAAATATCTGCTGCTCACCACTCCGCTCAAATTGCAGGCTGTACTCAGCCACTCTCATCTTCAGTTTGGATTTCTGGCTGTATCTAGTTGTGCGTTCTTTCCTGACTCGAAATATCGTAAGTATTCTCTTTGTTCTTGTGTGGTTATGACGAACTATATTCTTATCCCTACAGAATCATGGCCGTAAAACAGAGTCGTTCATGCAACTCATCTTGCGAATCCGGCGCCGTATCTACCCCGCTCGGAGCATATCCATCATGCATGGAGGAGCCAGTGACCTTAATCATGAACGCTATAGAGGGGCTGGCTGCCTACATTCCTGCAATGCGGGAACTTTTCGATACTCCTCCGTATATAAAAATCAATGACGACCTCGATTACCAGGGCAGGTTGCACTGGGAATTTGTTCCCAAAGCAGAAAGTGATTCCGCTCCCTATTTCTTTAACGTCCGCTTCTATCCCCGAGTCAAAGCTGCTTCGGAGTGTTTTCAGATGGTAGACACTGTCATCGATCTCAGTAGTGATGTGCTACACAGCTCAGCGAAAGAGCATGTCATGCAAACCACATGCTCAGTCTTCGTTGCTCTCGAACGAATGCTCGCATTGAAATTGACCTTGGAATCGATTTTGAAAAACCTGTTTAGCATGGGCGCTGAGGCTATAAAGCCATGCCATGTGAAAGAGCTGATGCTCCCCATTACGAACCCAGTGAGTATATACTATTACTCCTATCTTCTGATTCTCTGCCACTCAATTTACTACTTCCAGCTTCGAACTTTGACGGCGTTCGACTTTGACTTTGCCAGGATCAAAGAAATCAAACTTAACGATTTCCTCTCCCTTGAAGACCAAAAGTACGTGAACGACGAAGTTATCAACTATTTCTGCGACAAGTGGATGAAAAAGTGGCATACGAAACGAGTCATCGTGGTGAATACGTTTTTTTCTACAATTCTGTTCCAACGTGGAAAGCCAAGAACGAGGGTAAATGACCAGCTCCGGTCAAATACTCTGAAGTACGCCGAGGCTGCCAAGGTACGAATGAATCTTTGCTGTGCTACTCTAAATGAACTCTTTGCATGTTAGCGAAGCGCAGGTTTTTCTCGTTTTGACAAAGTTTTCGTGCCAGTCCACGAACCGAGTGGACACTGGTATTCGGCGGTGATCGATTATGAAGGGAAAAAAATCGAAATTTATGACAGCTGGTACCCAACTTACTCAAGAAATTTTGGACGAACTGTGGAATATCTGGGGAACACAGGGCTCATGCTGGTAGCTCAAGAGTATTTTCTAGCATTCTCTCGCTCATACTTCTCTGATAGCTTTTAATGTGGGTCGCAGAGGTGTGGAGCTCGATTCGCGGGGAGGATGAGCCCACCATCATACTCAAGGACTCTGGGTGGACTTTTGACCCCCATGCACTTGTATGTACGCTTTAGATAGCGACGCCCAACAATAATCTCACGCTTTTTCTAGGCTGACTTTCAAAACGAAGACTCTGTCGACTGCGGGATTCATGTTCTTGACAATCTGAACAGAATCCTGCGAGGAAAGGATTTAAATGGGAAAAACAAGAGGATATTGCCAAATCTGACTCTTCGAAAGTCGATTCATCTCCAACGCCTTTTGCTCGCATATGAGCTTTATGATGATGCCAAGTGCCCTGACATTTAGTTGTACATTTGCTACTATTTATCGTCAAATTTCTTTTTTCAAAATAAACGTCCAGGACTAGCCCTAGCACTAGGATACTTCTTGCTTATTTCAGCCTCAAATCAGACTGACGCAGTTGATTTCTGGATGATGCCTGGTTACATGTAGAGAGTTGGCAATATGACTGTATTGATACGCGTTCTAATATGCCTCATGTGTGTGCTCTATTTTGGTACAAGCGAAAGCGCGCTACATAAATAATGGTCGGTCGGTCAACTTGACGGTTCACTCCTGTTCTTGAATGCAATGGTTCCCCCACAACGTCGACTTCTCAATCGCTATTCTAGCCGTCTTCGTTTCAATCCGCTTGGTATGTGGCTCCTATCTCTGTTTCACTCAGGCTGTCTCAACAATGCCACTCACAGCGAGACAAAGACTGCTTTCGCATATAACCTGTATCCCTAAAAAAAATTGTACATGGACTTCGCTCTGTTCCACACAGATAAATGCAATATGGCACTAGTACTCCGAGCTCAAATTCGAAAACAGTCAAGATATCGAAAAGGACATGTTGAAGATGGTGTGTTTTATTACATTCAGCACTGTAGCACCACTCTGATTATTTGCTACCTATAAACTAGCCCCTACCGCCCCCAACACCCCGCAAAAACCTTACCGTCTTGAGCGGAAACTGCAACGGTACGACACGGTGGGTGATTTCGATGAAGTCTTCCGTGAGTTTCAGTGCCCCTCTTTGTGCGATTAATTTCTCATCGCCTGTGAGCTAGCTATACCCGCATCTAAGGCTTTATCTGCATCTAAGCCTTCCACTCCCGACCGAAGTAGGCACTTGAATGCCAAGCTTCACGAGCAGATGCTCTACAGTAGTTCGAATATTGAGATTCTGTAGATTGTATATAGTTATTTGGAATTAACGCTGAACTGTCAGAGATGCTACTAAGCGCTCATCTCAAAACTTCTTTCCATTATACTACTTCGTATCCTTCTGTATCTTCTTTTGCCAGCTCCTATCATCCTCTCTTTTTCCCTTGTTCAGCAGGCTGTATTTAGCCGCTTAGTGCAATTTCATAGCCCCCAAAATCTTACTCAAACTTTCAACTCAGATTGTAGGCTGTATTCAGCTACTTCCTCCAATGCCGCGAATTGCTAGCGATAGGTATTTAGTCTTTCCTCTCCCATCCTGCATTCCGCTGAAAAGAATCCAGAGCAAGGATTCGAATGCGGAAAACGGCATTATGTGCACCCATCATATGTCCGCCGTTCGGTGAATCCTGCACCTGTATGAGCGTCTTTCTGTCCAGACTCAAAACCAACATGGACCTGCTTGAATCGTTTCTTCCTGGATCCTCGGAATTATTGCGGAAAAATAGACCTACGTTTGCTGATTGCAGTTGTTTGTTTGCCATTCCCGTTCCTACCGCCAAGGCTCTCAATGACGAAACGTACTACTCACTCACTTCTCAACTTTCCTTTCTTGCTCGTTGCATCGATATCCTAAAAGATGGCCGGGATTTGCGACAGGGAATTCTTCTTTGCCTCCCAGGCCACACCGCCAATCCTTCGATTCTTATTGCAGTGAATGGCTTGACTAAATTGTTGGAGGTGGCCTTGAGTGTTCAAAGAACGACCCTGTCTGGGTTTTGGCGAACACTGGATGACTATCTGGATGCAAGTCGTGAACAACTTGCACATCTCATCAGCTCGGTATGTGACGCCTTTATACTGATAATGGCTCCTTCTGAACACCATAGTAGGCCCGTGTGCGATATCCTAACATCGGTACTTCTATTACAAAGTATGTGGACTGGAAACATTTTGCGACGTTGGGAGTTCGTCAATGGGTAGATGACGAGATTATCAACCACTTTGTCGAAAAATGGTGTACCCAGTCTCGCGCGACCTTAGGCCTTAGTTCTTTTTTTCCGGTCAACCATTTGTTCCAAGATAATGGCAACTGTAGCAAGGTCTATTCTATTGATCAGCTGGTTGGCAACGATACGCTCCGATATAAGCTATTGAGGTGGGCGAATAAATCTCGAGTAAGCTTCTTCTCTTCAAGGTCAGCTTTACGTCTAACTTCTCATTCTCAGCGAGCCCAAAAACTTGCTACGTTTGACCAAGTCTTTATCCCTATCAATGGCAACAGAAATCATTGGTATTCAGCCTGCATTGACTATAAGCGGAAATGCATCAATATATACGACAGTCTCCGAGACCTGTGTTTAACGAATCGCTGTAAACCCCCAGAACAACGCAAAAACAAAGAATTGATGATGGTACTTCCGTAAAACAAGATGGCGCGTATTATGGGCTAATTGTTCATCAGGCTTTGATGTGGCTTGCGGAGACCTTGGCAGTCATTCGTTCCCGAAATGAAGTTGTACACTTAAGAGGTGACTTGGCTGACTGGAAGTACGATCCCCACGCCAAAGTACGCTGTATCTAATCGCTCTGCTTGGCCTCTCACTAAAAGTGTATCACAGGTGCCATTTCAGCCCAATATGTATGATTGCGGTGTCCATACGCTTTGGCACCTCAGACACATCATTGACCTGGGTTTCGTGGATGGAAGCTTGGATGCGACGCACCGCCTACGATTTACTGACGATATGGTTGGCAAGCGTTTGAGATTGGCTCAGGAACTGTTGAACGAAGGTTGCCTCTGATGATAATATGTCGAAAACTTGTTGTACACGTGTCATTTCTATCTCTTCTTGCTCGTACTCCTGTCCTGTGCATCCTACTACCGGAATGGTTCGAATCCTATCCAACATGGACAATACACAACTTGATTCCTTTGTATCTCAACACGTTACTACTCTACCATGCGATTTTGTATTTTTTCTTACCTACTGCATGATATATGGTACGAGTAGAATCATATGGAGCAAGAGTTTTAGGCTCAAGTCCTGGCTGATGCATGTATTGTAAGGCCAAATCTGCGGGCGCATGGAACACCTAATCTCCTGATTGCCCACAGATTTAGGCGCCAACGTCGTTTCTCAAGTTCCGCCATCACCATGTAACCGCTCAACTGAGCACCGTTTCCTCTCTCTCTCGTCTCTGTATGGATCTTGGATCTTGAACGTTGAACGCAGGATTCTTTGGTCAATTTGCAGGCTGTATTCAGCCGCTTCAGCCGCTATCAACTCTGAAACGATCTCAACCCCAATTTCAGGCTGTACTCAGCCAAATCATTCGCTTTCGAAACAACTTGCAGACTGTAAGTTCAGCATCCCAAAGGAACCGCACAGTTCTTTATCGCGCTGTCTTTCGTCTCGTAGCGAATTTCAGGCTGTACTCAGCCGAATGCTTTTCCAACTTGCTGGCTTTTTTTCTGCCGCTAGTAACTTTGCCAATCTTTTATACAGCACGGTCTTTAAACCTTGCTATCGACAGCCGAATCGCAAGTCGAAGCCACTTACAGGTCGAATTCAGCCGCTGTCAAAAAGTTCAGAGGCTGCTTTCTCTGTATTTTATCTTTGATTCGCTTTAATTACTTTTTACCGTCGAATAAGGGCGTCCTGATCTTAACTCGGTATGTCTCCAATGGAGTTGAATTGGCGTTGAACTCATATCTTGGCCATAGATTGAATCGCAACGTAGCGAGCCATACTCGGCATACTCATCTTATAAGCCGTCCCATATACCCAACCTTGCGTCTTATTCTCGAGTCTCACTGGTCCCGTTGAAGTGGATCTGTCGAATCTTCTTGCTAGCTGCACTCAAGCCGTTTGCGTTCCAATATACATCCTCTTTTCATCGGTATGCTCTCATTAAGCCATTTCTGGTATGAAGCTTTACTGACCCCAATTTTTTCATCAGACCGATGGCCTTCTCGAGACCCCGAGTTCAAATCGGATGCATATTGCCCCGAGCTCAGATGCTTCAGGACCGCTCTGAATAATATTGTTCTTTCTACTCCGGTGCGTTGCTCCGTCTATGTCATTGGATCCGTTTAACATGTCTTGTGTTTTGTCCACATCAAGATTTTGGTTGACTTGGTCGATATCGATGCCATTCCCGGTCATCTCCATTCGTCTTCTCCGTTTGTCTCACGCTACTGCTCATGGACACCTTGATGCATCTTTTGCGTGGACCTGCTCTTACCGCTGTAGCTTTCAACCAAGGCTCGAAGCACTCTCGGGATGGATCTCGATTTCATTCTTCCCGGCATTCCGGAGAACGGCCGTGAGATTGACGGTATCGACGACAAGTCCGAGTTGGCTCACCGCATCATGTTGACCAACTTGTTGCGTATTCTGGGAGCAGTAAAGGGAAAGAAAGCCAGCCGGCAATTCCTCACTCGTCCGACACAGGTCATTCTCCCTCTATCCCCCAACCACGGTTTGTTCGGTAACGACGGCTTGTACTCCGAGTCAAAGATCTCTTTGGAAACGCTCTTCCAGCGTTGGGCATCAGAAAGCTGGGGTGAATGTCTTTGTCTCGCTGGGGCTGTCATTGGGTACGTTGCAAGTTTTGTCGAGCCTCGGTCATTTCTAACGTTCTTTTACTAGGTGGACTCGTGGTACCACGCTTATGGGGCCAACAAACATCGTTGCTCACGAGCTCGAAAAGCTATGGCGCGCACGTTCTCTGCGAAGGAGATGGCTTTCAACATCCTAGGTCTTATGCACCCTCTTCTTTTCAGTATCACCCAAGTTGAACCGATCTGGGCTGATCTCAATGGTGGGATGGACCGACTCCCTGACCTGGCCGAAATCACTACTCGTATTCGAAGCTCTCTAATGAAGAAGAGTGATCTCCGTCGCGCTATCGCTCGTGACAACGCCGCCGACTACAAGATTCTCAACGGAGTTGACTGCAGAACGTTTGATCCAGACTGTCGACATTCTCCCTCGCGCTAATTTCTGCTTCAACTTCCCTGATCTCGAGACTCAGGAAACTCTCGTCGATTTCACCAAACTTTCGTGGTCTGATCGATTTAGAGAAAGTTATAGTCGTCACAGGTTCTGGTGAAGTTGGGCCTTGGGGTAGTTTGCATACTCGCTGGGAGATGGAGGCTCGCGGAGAGTTTACTATCGAAGGTGCCATGTACCCGCATTCAGGCGTCTAATCAAGTTATCCTTACTTCCATCATTTCATAGACTGTCTACAATGTAGCAGTCTCGTCTCATACCTTGGACAATCGAGATCGGCCTCGAAGGTATAAATCCATTCTGTTAGAACAAGAGACTAATCAGTCTCGAGTCTCAGACGGTTACGGCGAGTAAACGACTAATATATTAAAGTATAACTCTACCTGTTAGAACGAGAGACTAATCAGTCTCGAGTCTACGTAGAGTATTAGTTATGTGAATATAAGGATATATATAATGAGAAAACATACCTCAGACGGTACGGCAAGTAACGACTGAGATAACCATCAGGATCATGATGGTCAATGGGACACGGGAACGAGTCGGTGCGGTTAGTCAATACATATAAGGAAAGGAGATTGCTAGAAAAGGGAATGAAGTAGTAAAAGCAACCATCGAGGGAATCATATGTAAGGCCTGAGGCGTGGGACAATGGGACACGGGAACGAGTCGGTGCGGTTAGTCAATACATATAAGGAAAGGAGATTGCTAGAAAAGGGAATGAAGTAGTAAAAGATTCATAATCTGACACTCCCTCTGAACCTAGAGGTTCTACATTCCCATTAGACCCAACAATTTTTTGAGTTGGACCCTACCCAATGATTTAGTGAATATATCTGCAATGTTATCGTTTGTTGGGACATATGAAACCGAAACGTCCTTCTTTACAATGGCTTCTTGAATCCAATGATGTTTAACGTCGATATGTTTAATTTTCGAATGCCCGGGGACAGTTCTATTGGCAATACTGATAGCGGCGTTGTTATCGGCCTTGATTTCGATAGGCCCATCTTCAAATAATTCCACCTCTCGAAGCCATTTTGTCATCCACATCCCGTGCATCCCGGATTCCGATAGTCCTACGTATTCCACCTCTGCTGTAGAAGTTCCAACCCGATCCTGTGATTTAGCTCTCCAAGAAACCGGACCTCCCGCCATGATGAAAACGTAACCGGCGGTCGATTTTCTGGTTTCTGGGTTATCAGCATATGATCCATCGGTGTAGCCAAGAAGTTTGATAGGGGCGTTGCGGTGGTAAGTGATCAAACGGGCAATAGTTGTGTCAAGGTAAGCGACACAATGTTGGACAAGTCTCCAGTGGACTGTACGGGGATCTGTCGCGAAAGTCATGAGGAAGCTAACGGTGTAGGAGACATCGAGTCGTGTTCCATTTGCAATGTGGTTCATCTTTCCGAGTGCACCGCGGTATGGTTTGTCAGCCATATATATGGCATCGGCTTCAGGAATTGGGAGAGGTTGGGAATCGATGAGGTTTAGGTGAGGGGAAGTGGGGTGTATTTAGGTCGACAACCTTTCATATTGCATTCATCGACTAGTTCACGGATAAGCGATTGTTGGTGGAGTGAAATGGTTCCGGCATCTTTATCGAAAATGATTGAGATTCCTAGGATCTTGTCCGGTTGGCCAAGATCCTTAAGCTCATATCTCTCGCTCATCTCCTTTGTAACGGCAGCTCCGGCTTCTCTGGATTTCGAGCCTCCAATCACATCATCGGTATATGTAGCCGAGATGGTTTTGCCAAGAGGGGAATGGTGAACGCGGACGCATGGGTCTGCTCTCGAAGCTCGATGTCCAAGTTCCGTGAAGGTGTTATCCAATTCGATAAACCAATTAGCCCCTCCGTCCATAGTTCCATAGACGTTATATAGCATGTGTAGGACAGTTTCCGTACCATCGATTGAGAACCAATTTTCAAATCCCTTTGGGACTTCGAGGTAATTAACGCCTTGTGGTTCCGCGTTGAGATAAGCTCCTGTAAAATCGAAGGAAAACATGGCGAGATCGAGGGATGCGATGATGGCGATAAGCATACGGATAGATTCGTATCTTGCGACTTGTGCTCGAGTGATCCAGTAATGGACACCTTTGATTTGGGTGTATCCTTTCACGACGCACCGTGCGCGTCGTTCAATCAAACATCCATTTGTATCGTCTTTCAAGTCGAACACCCACATAACCTTTATGGGTTTCATGTCTTCCGTTTTTGGAACTTGGTTAACAACGCCTCTCGCTACCCATTTTAACATTTCCTTTTCCATCGCTGGAATCTCCTCGCTGGTTCCATGGATTCTTCGTACGACTTTGGGATGAATCTATTTTCGGGTTCAGCAATGGAGGATATGGGAGCTAGTAGTGCAGTTGCGTTCTTATTTTGATTTTCCTCATAGTCCGTGAGATCTGACAATTCCGATTCATCATCAGGAGTAGCGGTAACATTGGTTTCGATGGTCGGGGTCTTTTGGGATTGGAGTCTAGATGATTTACGAGTGGGTGGACCATAGTTCTTTCGAGTTCGAGTCTTCTTGGCAGGAGGTATGACTTTATCTGTATTAGGAATGGGATTGCTTGGTGCATCCGAGCTAGCTGCAGGATTTGTAACAAGGAAGTTGTAATCTTTGTCATTCGAATCAACGTCTGCAAAATATTCCCCCTCAGTGGTAAGGGTGCGATGTCCAGTTCCCTCTTTGAATACGACATCTCGTGAACGGATGATTTCAGAGGTTTCAGGGATGAGGATCCGGTAGGTCCCATGACTTTCCAAGTCATATCCAATCATTCTTCCTTTCATACCATGCGGATCGACCTTATCTTTTCCCCACTCCTTTGGTATGTGCACGTAGGCTGAACATCCCCACACTCGAAGATATCCCGCATCTTGTTTCCTTCCCGTGAAGGTCACTTCTGGGATTCACCCAGGTTTTCGTGATGAGGGCAACAAATTTTCAGATATGTCTGATGCCGCCCATGCTTCAGCCCACCACTTTGCCGAGAGTCCCGAATCTAGTAGCATGGCTCGAACGAGTGCAGTCCTGTGACCGATGCCACGTTCAGCAGTACCGTTGGATGCAGAGGAATATGGTGGTCCTGGAATGTGGATAATACCAACGGATTTGAACCATGTTTGGATTAGGTCGCTCCAGAATTCAGGTGCGTTATCTGTTCGAAAGAATACTATTCGCATTCCAGTGATTGCTTCGAGTACGGCTTTATAGAGTTTTAATACTTCAAGTACCGTGGATGCTTTTCGATCTTCAAGGAAGTACGATTTCTTCCGAGATGTAGCAAAGTCATCTAGTAGTATGGCGTATAATGCACCTCCAACCAAGCGGACACGCGCAGGTCCCCACAAATCCGCATTCGTTCAGCGGCCTACAATAGTTTCCTCTTCAACATCAGCATCAAATGGCCGTCGTTTGATTTTGGCAAGGATACAGTCCTCGCAACGGCCAGGTGCATCATCTGATGTTAATTCGATTCCACTGACATCCTCGCTTTTCACTGCATCCAGGATACGTCGTTCGTATGCATGGCTAAATCTTCGGTGCATGATGGACATTGGGACGGGACTGTGCAGCGAGCGTGCAACAAGGGCAGTTGGGATGTTTGAGATGAAGGACCCGGATACCAGGTATAGTCCTCCATTCTCCACTCCTTCAAATTGCTGATTTCCGTTTAGGTCGCAGAATCTGACTTTTCCACCTCCGAAGATTACTGTCCATCCTATTTTGTCAAGTCGGCTGATCGATATGAGGTTCGCACTGATGTCTGGTGCGTGTAGGGCATCCCGAAAAGTTAGTGTATTCTGCTCTCCATTATGGACGACCCTGATGGACACATTCCCAGATCCAGCAATACTGAATCCGGTACCCTCCTTAGCTGAAATCCCTATTGCGTTCGAAACCTCCTTATACTCCGTGAAGACGCTGCGACTTTTGAAGAAGTGCATGGTCGCTCCAGAGTCAGCGAACGATACGGAGGACATTGCGTCAGGGACTTTTGCGGTAATCATTGCAACACGGTCAATCAAAGGTTGGTTGGTGCGTATAATTGCTTCAACGTTAATTGTGTTTGTCTGTGCCATCAGCGCGTAATGTCTTCCTTGGCTGATACTACCTCCAATCGTTGTTGAAGCGAGATGTGCGGAAGGAGCTAAATGGCCCGAGGGTAATGGTACGTCTCGTTTTCCTTTCCACCATGCCGGGTATTGACCTTGGATTCCGCCACCTAGGCTCCAGCACTTCTGGATTGTATGACCCCTCGGTCGAGGGCACGTTGTATTCGAACAGACGTCATCAGAGAACCTCGGTCTAGGACCGTTTACTTTTAGCGAAGCTATATCGGCCTGGAGTGCCGTTATTGTAGCCTGAAGAGCTTGGACGGTATCTCCCTTTGGAATTGTGGACGTTGTTTTTTCGTTCAACATCCCTCGGCTGATAAGTCGTTCGCCATGGATGGTGAGATCGGTGATAATAGAGGTAAGGTCCTTTTCCTTGTACAGGGGAGTTGTGATGACGTCCCAGCTTTCAGGAAATGAATCGAGTAATATAACGATGAATCAAGGAGTATCTATTGTAGAACCGGCATCATTGGCCTTTTTTCAGAGGCTTCGAAGTTTCTCGATGTAACCTCCCTCTCCGGCGACTTTGGTTCCCTCGATGAACCGAGTGTTGGTAAGCTCCCTCTCCATAATCGTTCTCATACAGTCACTAGGTTGGCTGTACTGCTTGTCGAGGTATGTCCAGACTACATTCGAATCCCATGCTTCTTCGATTCCGGCACCATCGATGTCTATAATGTTACCGAGGATTGATGAAAGTGCAACGGATTCGCGAAGTCCAAATTCGAGTGCAGAAGGTTTAAGATCGTTGATTGCAGATTTTTTGGCGGTGGTGGTGGTAGTAACACCGCTAGTAGATGTTGAAGTTGTAGGGATATGGATAGTAGCAGTGGCCTTTCCGCCCCAATAGATATCAAGACCTCTAGGTTTCCCCTGGATCAACATCTGTTGTTTCCAGCTTTTGTAGTTCTCATGTCCACGGAGCTTAAGCTCGTCACTGAGTGTGAAGGGAAGCATGTTTCCTCCAGAACTCGACATGTCAGGTATGCGTAGGGTCGCTCGTAAAGGAGTATCGCAGTTTCGTGAGTCGTACAGTCAATTTCTGTAACCTTCGGTTTAGGTGCAGACAGCACAATGGGGCACT
>ML769953.1:15574-30448 GCA_009733575.1 Gymnopus androsaceus JB14
ATCATAATCTGACACTCCCTCTGAACCTAGAGGTTCTACATTCCCATTAGACCCAACAATTTTTTGAGTTGGACCCTACCCAATGATTTAGTGAATATATCTGCAATGTTATCGTTTGTTGGGACATATGAAACCGAAACGTCCTTCTTTACAATGGCTTCTTGAATCCAATGATGTTTAACGTCGATATGTTTAATTTTCGAATGCCCGGGGACAGTTCTATTGGCAATACTGATAGCGGCGTTGTTATCGGCCTTGATTTCGATAGGCCCATCTTCAAATAATTCCACCTCTCGAAGCCATTTTGTCATCCACATCCCGTGCATCCCGGATTCCGATAGTCCTACGTATTCCACCTCTGCTGTAGAAGTTCCAACCCGATCCTGTGATTTAGCTCTCCAAGAAACCGGACCTCCCGCCATGATGAAAACGTAACCGGCGGTCGATTTTCTGGTTTCTGGGTTATCAGCATATGATCCATCGGTGTAGCCAAGAAGTTTGATAGGGGCGTTGCGGTGGTAAGTACCTGTTAGAACGAGAGACTAATCAGTCTCGAGTCTCAGACGGTTACGGCGAGTAAACGACTAATATATTAAAGTATAACTCTACCTGTTAGAACGAGAGACTAATCAGTCTCGAGTCTACGTAGAGTATTAGTTATGTGAATATAAGGATATATATAATGAGAAACATACCTCAGACGGTTACGGCAAGTAAACGACTGAGGTATCAACCATCGAGGGAAATCATATGTAAGGCCTGAGGGCGTGGGACAATGGGACACGGGAACGAGTCGGTGCGGTTAGTCAATACATATAAGGAAAGGAGATTGCTAGAAAAGGGAATGAAGTAGTAAAAGGTTCATAATCTGACACATTCTCTTATCAATTCTTTTTCGTCTCGTTTCCACTTTGCCACTCGTAACGTGTCCTTCTTGAGCAAGTGCTTCGTTCAAAAAGCCCTAGGTGCCAATGTCGTTTCTCAAGTTCCGCCGTCACCATGTAACCGCTCAACTGATCATTGTTTCCTCTCTCTCGTCTCTGCATGGATCTTGAACATTGAACGCAGGATTTTTTGGACAATGTGCAGGCTGTATTCAGCCGCTATCAACTCTGAAACAATCTCACTCACGCTGTCTTTTGTCTCATCGCCAATCTGCAGGCTGTATTCAGCCGCCATCTTACAGGTCGAATTCAGCTGCTGTCAAAAAGTTCAGAGGCTGAAACTCGGGTAGCGGCCCAGTAAAGATCTGATTTTTCCCGCGTGCTTCTGAGTCTGCTTCTTACTACCACCCATTTGCCTCGACGAGCCGTAAGTGTGCGACCCGAGCGCAGGGTGAACTTCCCTCTATATCTTCCTTTGCCCATGTCAGGACCAAGAAGCCATTTTGCACCGTTGGACTGGCCTTTTTTCTTGAGCGGGAGTGCCGATTTTGGATCCCGACATCCATCTCGAGGTATCTTAGCCTTCTGTGCAATCACCTTCAGTGGATGCTTCCGCAAATTTTGGTGCTGGATTCACCTAAAGAGTTTTGAACTTTCCAACCAAATTTCTGCGCTTGGACACACTTTGCAACTTGCAAGGTCTGGCTTGAGGGTAAGTTTCCCTTGTCTTACTAGCCTCTACTGAAATATATCATGCTTTTTAGTGCCCATGTAGTAGTTTCAATATAAAGTCTTGATTACTTGCAACTTCAGGCTTTGTGGATCCACTGACCGTCCATTGACCGGATGTCGCGGAGGCTACCAATGAATATCTGTCCTTGTGATTTGCCTACAGCGCGATGCGAGTATCAGCCGGATATGCTTCTACCAGAATCAGCTTTACAGCAATGCTGATCAGCCATAAAACTACGTATATGTGCCTCTAATTTTGTTCCAGGCTGGGACGACCTTGTTTTTCTTTTTAAAGAAGAATTCTTAGCCTACTGAACATGACGAACTGCATTCCATGTGGGGTCTCCTCCAGTGTTACGCTAAAGATAGCCTTGAATCCGTCGCTTCCGCATTGTGGACATCTTTACCACAAATCACTCTGTCACTCCGGAGTGATTTCATTCACCAAGCGTTTCTTCACGATAGGTTGGCCACAGAACTTGGTGGTCTTCCTGACAATAAGGTCAGTTCAACTATTACACTATTATTGCGATACGTAGCTAATCATTTTTTCAAACTGAAAGGCAATATACTCCGCTGCGAATCAGACTCCCATTCATGACTTATTGAAGCCTGTACCGCGACCAGTTCATCAAGTTTATTTTGGGCCGTTATGGTCCTGCATCTATCTCCTACTGCCTCTGTTCCCTCGCACACCTCCGTACCCCCGGCGTTGGAACGAAACCCAACACTTTGCCCTGCCGGTGAGGTAACGCTGCGAAAACAGACAAGTTGGCAGGTGCGTTGAGGAGTGTGCTTGTTGGAGTGCTCGGATGGAGGGAGATTGTTATGTGTATTGCAGGCTCGGCTACTGCTTGAACCACTTGGAGATTTGGATACATGAGTTGCTAAGATGTTCGGTGTGCAACCACTGACTTTGTCGGCAGCCTTCCTCAGCTATCACTTACTCCAGCTTGCAAAATATATTGGATTTTTTAAATCGAATTAGAAGCAAACGCGAAGGAAATATTGACAACTGCTTATTGGGAAATCGAGAGTAATCACAGTCAGTTGTGAATGAGGACAAAAAGGACAGATATAATGGTTGGACCCCGGGAGTGGAGTGGAGAAGGAGAGAAGTTGAGGTCAACTGGTCTCTTACCCTCGAAAACGTCCATGTTCGTCTATTTGGCAACGCGGTACGTCAAAGGGTCAGTCACAAGTGTCTCACTGGACCTAGTCCAGCAAGTAATCAGACCGGATATCAAGGCCAAAACCGGATTTAAAGTAGTTTTCAATGCTATGTGTGCTGATGTCTTCTCCTCAAGCTACAAACAAAACAAGTTTAACCTTCTCCGGGAGCAATCAGAAGGGTACAGTAAACTCACTGTCGAACTAACAAGTGCATTGGGACCTGGGCACATACCATCAACCACGCGGCCGCCAGAATCGTTCAAAGCGATACAACGGCGGGCTCACCCCGTATGGGAAAAATCATCAGTCTCATTGGCTTCTTTGACTTGGATCCCAATAAAGCCCTGGACATTATACTCGATGTGATGTCCGTTGATCTCACCTCTCACTATACCTTTTTCTTCACCCTGCTGTCCTTTTCACCTTGGGCGCGGCCGTCTACCCTCTTATACAATGAATCGTCCATGTCCACGGACCCAAAGCCAGACCAATTCAGGGGGAAGACGTTGGATGAAGTGTTAAACTTGGCCGATCCGAGGTCTCAATGGTCCAACGCCGATATGGCCCCAGGCTCTTGTGTTCTTGCCCAGATTTTGGGATTCAAACTCAACTATTACCAGTCTACCAACGTCCCTGAAACTCCGAAATCTCTGTATCTCACAGCGGCTCTCCTCATACGCGAAGGTCTTGTTGCACTGGAAGATCTCTATCCTCATGTACGCGCTTTCGTCAATATCTTGTCACTACCGTACTTAAAAAACTATCTTTTCATAGCTATCTCCAGACAACTCTGAAATGGAGAGCGTTCGCGCCACGTATCTGAAGAATGTCCAGTTGCGAATATCATCAGCCAAAATGAGCCAGTTGGCCATGGCAGCCCCCCTGGAATCGAGATCTTCTACTCCTACGTTGTCCAAGCTGAAGGCTGCTCCAGCTTCTGAGCCGAAAAAGACAGAAGAGCCGAAGGACCCCCCAAACCAGAAAGCGGGGATTCTCATCACTCTTCTCGCAGTTGGTGCTTTGAAGCCAGCCATAGCTATCCTTTCCAGATTCCCATGGTTGGTCAATGCTCAACCAGAGATTGCTGATCTCATTATCCGCGTCATGAAGCACTCCATCTCCCAAATGTACGTCTCTATTATTACTGCTACCAAAGAGCGTAACCCCGACTTCACTCAGCCTCGCTCTATGTTTGGCGCAACTGGAGTGTCTTCCCCTCCTCCCCGGAGACTGACACTTTCACTCTGGACTCCTACCCCTCTGCCTACAAGTACTGTGGAATACGTGTTCTTCTTCCCTGACTGGACTGAGCAAGTACCTATATGTACCTCCTTGGATGATCTGACAGATGTTATTGAACCATTTATGCGGTTTATCGGGCTACATGTCTCTCGCGACCCTTTATTCCTCACCAAATTTTTGAGAATGGGTCGCCAGCAGATGAATACTACTGTGAGGGCGTCCTCAATTGTTCGATGGAATAGAAGATCAATGAGTTTTTTTTTTTGTTTTACCTTCAGATTCCCGTTGACCCCATAACCAAGAAACCACTTGATGCAGATCCAGAAGATCCCATTTGCCAGTTCTGGTACAGAATATCCGTCAATATCTTCTTCCTGCTCTTCCCTTGATTAGAGGTAATGCGGTCTGCACCGTAGAAATATGGAACATCATCAAACCATTCGATATCAGTTTGCGTTGGAAGCTTTATGGGGAGTGGAGGTCGGATACATATAAATCTCATTCGGAGCTTCGTATTTGCCAGGTGCAAGCAGACAGGGAGTCAAAGGGTATTCTTCGACGGCTTTTGCACAAAACTATTGAGTCACTTGCGGGTCCACTCGCAAATTTAGCCCATTCCGACCCCTGCATCTTGTTCATGAATGCTGTAAATCAAATAATGGCGTACGACAATCTCGCTGCCGTCGTCGTTCAAGCCTTGCGATGTATCACCCTTATGGGGTTTGATGTGTTGCTTTTCGTTATTCTGGATGCCCTTGCCAATCCTCACAAGGAGCGAGTCAAAGATGATGGTGTCAATACTTCGGACTGGTTGCAAAGTGCGTGTCGTTTGTTACATTTCGTTTATCTTTCTCAATCTTTCTTCAGGCCTTGCTTCCTTTACCGGAATGCTATTCCGAAGATATAACGCGACTCTGAGCCCGATATTGAGGTATATTGTTCATCAACTTCAGAACGGGCAAACTACGGAAATTGTCGTGCTGCGAGAGCTCATATGGAAAATGGCTGGGATTGAGCCATTACCTAGCTTGTCGGATACACAGATACAAGCAATGGCTGGTGGTCCTGCTCTTCGTATCGAGGCAATCGCGTCTTCCACTCGAGGTGCTCGAATGGATCCCTCGGACGGTATTCGATCCTCTCAAAGACTTGGTCAAGCTCTAATCGAGACCTCGTTGGCGCTTCCATTGCTGATCCAGGTCGCACAACAACGGCAGTCTTCTGTCTTCTTGGCACGAGATGCGCCTCTAAAGTCTTTGGCAGGCTTGTTCGATACGGTGCGTTCAGCAATCTCCATGATTGAATACCCAACTCACATTACTTGCAGACGCATGGTGTCCTGCTTCAATATTTGGACCTTCTCACAACACCTTCTGTAGTTTCTCCCGAGGATTATGCAAACAAGGTTCTCCCTCCTTTTCGAGATCTGCATGAGAAGTACGGGATATCGCCTCCCGTTTGCATGCAAATTATACGGCCTGTGCTGCACACGCAACTTTTGGTAAGTCATGCATTACGAACAAGTTAAGAGCGGTACTTACCAATCTTCATAGAACTTTGCTTTGAAAATGCAAGCGCAAGAACGTCTAGCTAATGAGGAAGCTGAGAAACGTCTCAAGGCTGCGTTGACAGCCAAGCGAGAACCTTCCGTCTCACAGTCTCGAGTGGCCTCTCCCCTACCAAAGAACACAGAGTTGGCTCCCGAGTCCAAACCTGCATCTGATGGACCTACCGAGTCCAAGTCTGCGTCGGATGTACCTCCCACTTCCGAAGATGTATCGATGGAAGCCTGATCCAAGCTCTAGGGTACCGACAGCTCCCGAGGTATATAATCTTTCCCCTTCAATGCTACTTGTCGGCTTATCTGTTGCTCAGAGCCCTTGGCTTCCTCAACTGGAAGCCATCTTCGAAGACGTTCAGAAAATCCTTCCCAATCAAGCTTACGATGTCCTGGGGTGCGTATCCGACTATCCGTACCAAGTCAAACTCATTGATTCGATAACAGTCCGGGTTTTTATGTCACGTTTTGGCAACTATCTATGTATGATCTTTCCCCGCCTGCTGCAAGGTATGACGAAGAAGGTGCTGCTCTCCGAACTCTCAGTCGACAAGAGGATGGCAAATACAATGCTTGTGAAAAGTCCGCCGATCGTTCTAGGCGTGCCATGGCTTCCTCACACCGAGCGAGGCGGGATAGGTTCAACTCGTTCGCTCAAACATTGACTCAGGAATTCAAACAACAAACTGTGTTGCGAGTCTTTACGCTGAAGCGACTTGGGCATGAAAAGCAACATTGGTTTACTAATGGTAATCAATCCAGCTTCTAACTAATCTCCAATTTCTCACTGATTATGTATCAGTTACTAGTGCTGCACAGAAGCAAACACAAGCCCTTCTACTCTTGGACGCGTTTCTCAAACACTGCATTCATCCTCGCAGTCTTCTTTCTCCTATGGATGCCAATTTCTGTGCTCAGTTTATCAAGATTTTGCATACTCAGGGCACGCCAGGATTCCATACCCTTGCATGCTATGATAAGGTGATCGTTATCCTCTCCCTAAACTGATGAAACGCTAATGCAATACCTTCAGATCCTAAGTGATCAAATCAAAGTAATCTTGTTTTCATGCAGCGAATATGAAGCAGCGGAATTACGGTCAGTAAACCCTCTGACGTTGATGGAGTCCACTCTCTAACTATTCTATAGGCCGTTTTCTGCTCGGAGTACTGTCAGATCTTCACAAATGGCACTCTGAAGAGCAAACTTACATACAAGACAACCGATCGAAAGTTGGAGGCAAAACCCTCCTGCATACTGGCTTTCAAAGTCAATATCGCCTCCCAATGCATTCTGATAATCACTTGAAATGGCCTGCGTTCCAAAAGGTTGTCCGAAAGTGGCACAAGAAGATCGCGCTGGTGTGTGCAATTTCATTATCTCTATGCTAATTCTGATCCAGGCTTTTGTAGAATGTATACAGACCGGAGAGTTTATGCGTGTCTACAATGCGATTATTGTGCTCAAGGAAATACTACCATTTTTCCCGTTATCAGCTGTAGCCCAAGAAACGGGGGCTCAGCTTGATAAAACTATGGATCAGTTCTTGGAGAAAGAGGAGCGAGGCGACTTGAAAATTTTGGGTCGGGCGTAAGTGATATTCAATGTTATTATGCTCATATTCTCATGATAATTCTCATGTAGATATTCTGCGAGTTTGAAAAAACACGCGAACAATTATGGACTTCAACCAAGGTTGGCAATAAGGCATGTATTGATGATTCATCCCGTAGTGCCACTGCTTATGCGTTCTATCAGACATCTTCCGCCGCTACACCTCGACCCACTGGGCCTCCAGCGATAGACCTTGCGCCTCTGTCACCCCTGTAGGACCCAGTGCGCAGAGTGCCTCTAACAGTGATACCAAGCGTCTCTCTCAAGTCAACTCATCTGCTCCTTCCGGCTCTCGCGCTCAGTTAGGGAGCAGTAAACCACAGCCTGCAGCAGAAAAGTCGAATATAATGGCAGCAATGGAGAGGTAAGCTGATTCGCTCTGCATGTCTGAATTGAGTTGACTTTCTTCAGTGTGCCGCAACCCAAAGTGGTGAAGAGGGTTAGACCAGACACAAATGGCGGTGGTTCACCCAAACCTTCTATCGATCAACCTTCAATTTCGAACAAGTTTCGACCCCAGAAAGAAAAGACAACACCAAAGAGCCATCCACACGGATTGAACCAAAAGACAAAGCTCCATCCAAGGAACCCGCCCAACCTCCTCGCGGTGAACGATCTATTGAGGAGCAAGGACTACCAATGCCTCCTCCCTCTGAACCCAGTCAAAAGCCCCTCGCACACGAGCTACGGGTGACTGCCCAGCAGAGCCACCCAGACAAGAATGAGGACAAGAATGGTCGATTGAATGAGCCATCACGTACTATGAATGGATCTAAAGCCTCCTCACTGCGACGTCGTTCCCCTTCACCCTCGAGTCGTCCTCCGACACGTAACCACAGCTCAGAGAGCCGTACGAGTGCTGGTTGGTCTCGAACTGAACGAGGGAATGGCGAGTCATCTGCAGACAAAAGGGACCGTGAACCTACACGACGCGATAGTTTGACACATAACCGATGTGACCGCACTCCTAAGAAGCGCACTTTTACTAGAGATAGTGACCGCGACCGCAATTCACGCCATGATCGACATGGCGACAAAGAGAGAGACCGAGGGGACTGAGATCGAGATAGTAGGGATAAACGACGGATTGGGCAATATCGGATGGTTAGGAAGTGGACTGAGCAAAACGAGGGTCGAACTCTGGTTATTGATGATGGATGAGCAGTTCGTACTGCAAGTGAATGAAGTATGAAAGGACAATGGCTGGAGGAAGGGAAAGTTGGTGACGGCTTCCAGCTTGTTTTGACAATCGCAGGAATTAGATAGCGATTCGAGGAAAGTATAATTAGACGAGGTCTAGCGGAGAATGGCCGTACAACGCACCTGGAACCGGACTCCTCAACTATTGGCCTACATGCACACTGGAAAATTTAGGCCTAATTCCGACCCACATCTCGACAACTTTCGATTGGTCCATCCGGCGGTGATTCCTTGGTATTCTGGCCCATACACACACTCGACATCTCAGGCCCAATTCCGACCCACATCTCGACGACTCTCAATCATCTATCCGGAAGTTGGAATATCCAGTGCGCAAGGTGAGAATGAATGTGTCGTGGATGGTGATGGCAGCTGAGGAAGGGCATTATGGTGCTAATCATGGAAAGTATCAGTTGTTCCTCCAGCCTCTTGCTCAAAGGAACATTTCCTTCTTCCCCTCTTCATGTCTGGTTTCTACCACAAGGCCAAGGCTGTGGTTAGGCAAAAGGTGAGGTATTCCTTTATACTTCTAAACTATCCTAACATCCTAATCTTTCAGCGGATAGCGCGAGTTTCTAAGGTCAAAAGGCCGATTATTCTGCAAGTTTATTGCTCCCTTCGAATTGAAGGGAATCCGCCCACCGGCGACGTGCTGAAAAGTATCATCCGCCGTATTTTGGCAGACAAGGGGTGGAATTGTCCGTGTATTCCTGAACATTGGGTTTTGGTGTAAGTTGCGTCTTTTCTTCATTTGTTCTTGCAACTAATGGTGCTTTTTTAGGGCGAACTTGACTGGCCACCATGCTCACTACACTTTTCGCCTTTTTGAATGGACATCCAAACAGAAAGCACTATATACCATGCATTTTAACTTGAACACGATGGACTTGTGGCCTACGTCACATAATCGCTATGACATGGCATTCTACAAACCGAATTGGCTAGGAGAGGTTGTCATCTGAAAGATATGCTTGGTGTTGGATATTGGATATTGGATTCTTACTTTTTGCAGGATTGCTGAACTCTTTGCTGTACCATAGATCTGTGATGTATTTTCTTAGCCCGGTACATAGTCTACTGTTCCTGTATCAAAATTTCAGACATCATATCTCAATTAGGTCATCGTATGGACCGCTTTGACCACCTCAATGAAAGAGAAAAAAACTTGACGCCACCCTAATTACTGGATGTAATACGTAAGTGACTGTTAAAGCCCTAATCTTGGACAGAACTGAGGTTGCCTGAGGTATCCTGGAGCATCCTGAGGTGTCCTGGGGCATCCTGGGGCATCCTGAGGTGTCCTCAAGGCTCCCTCAGGCTGCATTCAGGCTGCAACCAGGCTCCCTCAGGTGTATTAGGATATGTGCAAATTCCTGAGTAACCCAGGTCACCTGGGTCACCTGGGTGACCTAGGTAGCCCAGGTCATTTTAAGTGAGCCTATCAGGCCACCCTAGGTGGCCTGGGCACAAACCATTTTTGCTGATGGAAGTGTTGCCTACTAAAAATGCCATTACTACTTTGCCAATTTGTGGCACTATTCCCAGTTCTTCTTCATTCCAATCTTCAGCCTGCTTGATTCCTACCTCCATCTCCAACTCGAGTGACATGTCCCTCTCACCTTGTGTCAGCAGGTCCCATCAACCTCGAAGCTCTCAAAAAGGACACAACAAACACTCTTCCAAAGATCACTCTTAATCCAAATGACTCTGTGCATACTCCTAGCTCTGGTGACAACTGTACGTCGTATGATACCAATGACAACCAGTTCAAGTCGCCCAATGTGTATATTAATTGCTTGCCGCTGCATTATCTGGAAGATCAGCTTTTCAAGCTTTGCTCTCCATTTGGAGAGGGCCGAAGCATGAAGAGCTTTACGAGACATGTTGGCAAAAAGGAAAGCAAGTATGGGTTCGTACTGTAAGTTTGTCTGTGTTCTTCCTTGATGTTGTTGGTTCTGATTGTTGTTCGTAGGTTTGAAATAGTCAAAGCAGCCAAAAAAAATGCATCCAGTCTCTTCGTTGATTCAGAAACCATCATCCAACATTTCTATTCTTCCAATTCTCCAGCCGCTGCAGAGCTAGACTACAATTCTGATGATGGCTTCGACTTAGAAAGTGAAGCTTCTGACTTCAGAAGCATTCCCTTTGACCTCATCGACCCAGATGGTTCTGAGCCAGATCCTACCTCACCCTCTTCATCTTTCTCAATTCCTGCATTCCTCAGACGTCTATTTTTACAGCCTCCTTCCGAGTTTGGTGAGGTACAGTCTGAATCTGAAGACAGAACCTCTGGCGTTGAAGACAAACCTCTCACCGGACTGGCGGCCAGGAGGAAGTGGAAGAAGGAGAGGAAGAGAGACAAATGGAACGTGAAGCATAAATTGAAGCGCAAATTGATGCAGGATGAGTTGGGTACCACGCTGAAAGAGATATCACGTAAAAAAGCTGCTTGTCCCCATACCATAAGCACCAACAAGAGCTTTTCCTCCAAGGCACTTCCTATCAATTCTGGGGGCTGGTCTGGCTTGCAACAGAAGCTGGAAAAAATTAATCCAGCAGTACAGGAACTTCTTGATAAACACGATATGCAAATCACTGACTGGGACAGGAGGTATGCATCCTGCTTCAATTCCTTTTGTTTTATTCAATGATTCTCTACAGACAGAGTTATGCCGTTGTAGACAACAAAGGTAGGATTATCACTGCTCTAGCAGGCACTCCGGATGATCCCAACTGGATACCGCTCATGCAGGAGCTTGCAGAGAATATAAGAAATGCCAGAGACCGCATGTCTTTCAGCACAAAGCAGAAGGAGAACAAGCGCGTTCCCTGACCTTCTGTCTCTGTCGGTAATTCTTTTGGAGGCGGCAGCAAGGTAAGTTAAACAACCCTTTTCCGTTCCTGTCTCACTTCTCAGCGACAGAGACCTGGGACTATGGCTTTCTATGGCAAGACTAATAAGCTTATTCTGATGAGCCTTATTGCTTCTGCGGGCTTTCAAAGACTTGTGGGATTTGCTAATTGTAAGTTCTGTTTTTGTATTTGTTGGATTCTCACTGATGTGCCTCTTCTAGGTATGTTTGAGGTGTTTGCTTCAAACACATTTGGTCTCTATTGAAGCAATCTTGAAATGCTATTTGCATCTAATGCTTGTCTGATTCGCTGGTTGGGTAAGAGTGTTTTTGCAAGTGTTTCATTCAACATGGGGCCATACACAGTCAGCTGGCCTCATACCAATGACCACAACCTGGCGTTTGGCTGGTGCGCTATAACAGCTTTGGGCAACTTTGATCCTGATCATGGTGGACATCTTGTTCTCTGGGACCTTGGTCTCATTATACGCTTTCCTCCTGGGTCAACTATCCTTATCCCTTCTGCGCTGCTCACTCATTCTAACATCCCAATCTCGTCAAATGAGATTTGGTATTCTATCATCCAGTATTCTTCTGCAGGTTTATTCCGATGGGTGTATAACGGCTTCAAATCAGATAAGGAATTTATGGAGTGTGCTACCAAAGAGGAGAAGGAGAAGCGCGAGGTGGATAGGAATTCTCGATGGGGTAACGGTCTGGGGATGTTTTCATTATGGGATGATATTCGTACTTGATACTCTCTGATACTCTCCAATATCTAGCAACTAAATTTTTACATATAATTCATTTGCTTTACTGGTTTTTAATATCTTGCCTACCATAAATACAAAGATTTTTAAAGAATTACCCAAGTTTGAAGATTAAGCACCCTTCCTCTTTTCTCTTTCAGTGCCAATGACACAGTACAAACCTCGATGTTCTTCAGCATCTGGGTTCTTATAATTCTTATGGTCTTCTCTTGCTCTACCTGCAATAAATTGTTCTCCAATAAAACCAAACTCCTCCAGCACTTAGGCTACCGTGGCAACAAGTGCGGACTGAAACCAAAAGAAAAAATGTGTTCCAATGGGAAAATAGCAAGAACATTAGGGGAGGATATTGCCCATGAAGACTCCTTTGAGGTATGTACCCAAGAGGGTCCGGCATTCGAAGCGCTGAGATCGTGTGGTTTGTTTGCTCGTGTGG
The DNA here is from genome assembly GCA_009733575.1 of Gymnopus androsaceus JB14. NCBI lineage: Eukaryota > Fungi > Basidiomycota > Agaricomycetes > Agaricales > Omphalotaceae > Gymnopus > Gymnopus androsaceus. The sequence continues at coordinate 28,036 of ML769953.1, forward strand.
TCATTTGGGCGCTCAAACTTTCATACAGGGAAAAGGGTAATCTGTAATCAACTTTTTCCTTGCTATAGATACAAGAAATCTGAATAGACAAATATCTTTTAATGTACTTTAAGCTGTATGGGCCAAGCTCATACCAAATTTGAGCCATATTTGAAAGAATCGCAAGTAAAATAACAATTTCTTGAAAGTTCACGTGGTAACTGAACGCGTACCATATTGAAGTGCCCATACTTCGCCTTACTCATTCATCGCGTCAATATGAATCTTTATTCCAGTAAGTCCTCATTCCCATTCAGACAGATTCAAAAATTAAATTTTGTCTCTTATAGTGTTAAATTCAATATAATTAAGGCCCAAAATAATACCAACACGACTTGAATATGGATGCTTTGGGACTGTACAGCCCGGATGATGTTCAGATGGATTTGGATGAAGTTGGGGATGGCATGGATGATCCTTTCACTGCTATAGACTCCGCACCTGGTCCTCCAAGCTTTATTCCTTCCCACAATTACAACGAAATGGATACAGATGATCCAATCGACTTGCTCTCGCATCATTCTAGCAACCTTTCTTGGAGGGATCCGGAGCCTCCAAGTCCTGTCGAATTTTATTGTTCTCCTTCTCAGTTCATTCCTCATAAATCTTCATACCAAATGCTGCTGCCTTCACCATCTTTTACACCCAGTCGTTCTCTCAGCCCCAGTGAATCTAAAAACACTCGAAAATGCGATCTCTGTGGTTCCGAAGTTCATATTGATGCTCAGAATTACAAATGGAATCTTCATCGAGGCAGTTTCAAATGTCAGAAGAAAGCACATCGAGCTAAGCGTGAACAGAGAAAGGTAGAGGACAACGAAGTGGAATGCCATCGGAGGTCTCTTTCCATTGATGTCTCTCGTGGCCGTTCGCAGTCTGTCATATCCGCGGGGTCTCGTGGCCGTTCGCCATCTGTCATGTCCATTGATCTTGCTACTCCATCCTCCAGTCATCATGTATTTGCTGCAAATCCCTCCCATGGTCATTCACAATCTGTCATGTCGATTGATTCTGATACTTCCTTTTCTCTACAACATGACCCTGTCTCAATGAAATGTCCTGGAGTTTCCTCCGGACTTTCGACGTTTGATTATCCATCGATGCTACATACCATTGCACCCAAGAAATACCCTTTCCGGTCATACCAACAGGTTCGCATTGGTAACTCTGAACCAATACAGTACATCCATGCACTGTCTTGTCATGACAAGTGTGCATCAAGTGCAGGCGGAGAAACGACCTGCCGTTTAGAAGACAACAGTACGCGTGGCCGCGCTGTACCTATCCTTTCTGTTGACCCTGCAGACTTTGCGTCAATATTGTTTTTCTTGCTACAAATGTGTTTTTATGCTATCTCACTTGTTATTGCTCTCGCATCCGGTAATGAATGTTGTATTACTATCGTAGATACTGTTTAATGTGCCTTATATGGCTTGAATTGCATGCAACAAAGGAGATTGAAGAAATTTCGTGGCTAGGCGCCGAAAACAAACATATGATGACAGCGATTTCCTTTTATATCATCATCATCATGGTACCAAAAATCTTTTACACACGATTTCAGGAATTTTGATTCTGGACCCCCCTTGTATGTACCTACTAAAGTATTGTTGAACCTTCATTCAAACTACTGTTAGATTCCTGAAGGTTTTGTCGCAGCATACGCGGATGCATCCAACTCCAATGCAACCAATGTTTGTGTTCAACAGGAACATCAGTTGCACATTCCTGCTCCTGTTCCCGTACCTGCTCCTGTCCGAGTGCCCTTAAAGCCTACCAGGTCTGGCAGAGTCCGTTTTCTTCCTGCTCAGCTACAGGACAATCTGCCAGCGCTTTCAAGGGCTTTACCAAATACTTTCCAGCCAGAGAATTATCCAGAACACTCTCCATCTCCAGAACCTGCGCCTGTTCTTCCTTCATCTTCCATTCCAACGCCACAGGTTACGCCTGAGCCAGAAATTCCCACTGCCTATATAAATTCTGAACCCGATGAGTTTGGAATTTACCGTTCCTACGTTGGTCATCCAGACACAATCCCTGATGAGGAAGTTCCTCTAGAGGATTTATGTGAAGGAGAAGGCTTTCCTGTACCTGCACCTTCCAACCCTCTCTCCGTGTTTGGAACTGTGGCAACTACCCTTCACGACAACGTTATTGCTCCCTTTTACAATATGACTGTATACCGTCTCTTGAAATAGTTTTATAACAAAAAACAGGCAAAATCCATAGCAGACCTCGATACTTTGGTGAACAAAGTCTTGCTCCCTGAAGACTTTAGTCAGGATCATCTGGAGGGCTTCAGTACGCAGAAGGTTCTCAAGGACATGGACAATTATGGAGGGGTTAGGTATGATCTTCAGCCGGATGATGGTTG